>VZTM01030765.1:366179-483322 GCA_013400555.1 Jacana jacana | reverse complement strand
AATTTCCAGGTCTGCCACACATCGTGTAGTTATACTACAACATGCTTAGCACAAGGTTGACCAGGCACGTGTCTGCTTGTGTGCTGTAGAGACAGCAGCCCTTCTTATTTCTTGTGCAGTGCTTCTCCAATTGAACATATTTTTTCACTCTAGATTTGCTTTCCAGCAATGTGGTAAGTGACATTAGATAATGTCTTTGGTAAATAATCAAATTCTGTGGCTGCACAGAAAGACATAAGTGGTTCAGGTCAACACAGCAGAGTGTAGAGAGCTTTGGTCCAGTAGAATTTGTGTTTTATTTTTGGAAAAGGGACGGACATGAAGACTTAACAAGAGGTTGATGGTTTTCATGTTTGTTTGTTCTTTAATTAATAATTAGTGTTTTGTTTAGGTAAGTCTATTTTACACAAAAAATGATGGCCTTCTAGTTTAAAACTAGTTTTCTTATCCTGTCGTATCATTAATTTTCTGGGGCTCAGACTAAGAAAGAGAGGACAGATTAAGTTCTATCCCTGCAAGTAGAGTTAAGAAGGCTTAAGAGAATGGCTTTTTATCGGGATATGTTGTCCCTATGTTTTTATATTGAAGTAATGATGTCAACCTCACTGATATTTTTATTCTTGCAAAGAATGGTGGAGCTCCTCAGTGTCCAGAGAGCTATTAAGACAACAGCTGCCAGACCTTGCAGACCTGCACATATATCTGTTACTAAATGACACATATCTAACACATATTGATCATTTACATAAATTTTTTGGCATGTCACTGATGCTGCTAATGTATCCTACTGCTATATTATTTGTTTATAGATCTTGCTCTGCTCTCTGTCCAAGCCTCTTAATGCACATTGTGTCCCTAGCAGAGACCCATATTCTTTTGTAGGACTAAGACATCTTTGGAAACAGTTGGTAAATTCCCTCTGCTGTTCATGGGATTTTGAAGGATTTTGAAAATATATGAAATTATACGAAAAATAGGATGCTAGGATACCACATAGTTGTCCATGTGTGTTCTGTGAAGATTAAGAGGGAACTGTTTATGAAAGTCATCAGAAGTCATCTGCTTTTCAGAATGTCTGAGTGTAAACATGTGCTTTGCGAGGGCAAGAGCTGTGCACAGCCACTCTGAAATCTTAAACCAGTGCTATTAAATGTAAAAGAAATCTGTCCCACACGTGTCCATTTGGATAATTAGCTCTGTCTCAGAAACCATCTTATATGTATGACCCTGCAGTGGGTGTTCATGGATCAAAAGCCAGGCTGATAAAGAATTGATAGGCATCATCCAGAGGTATTTCCACATCCTAGACCGTCCTCCTCACATATTTTTTCACCTGCCATGTTGTGCCCTTGTTAAAGTGCATATTCAGCTCATAGGAGCAGTGCTGCTGAAGGATCCATGGTAGTTGCAGGAGAGTTGTGGCCTATTGGATCCAGTCCATCCCCTGTAAGAGCAGAATGAGGTAGCTTTCGTGGCTGTGTACAGTGTCACTGAACTACCTCCCATCCTGTACTAGTTTGCTTCTCACTTCCTTTAGCCCTGGTTCCTTTGTTCTCTCCTCACATTTTTAACTCTGCTCCTTTTCCTTTCTCTTCCCTATGCTCCAGATCTCTCCTTTCCCTTCCGTGACTCATAGCCCTTCCCTTGCCAAAGTTCAAAAGATTTGATAACAACTCATTCCTTGGCTCGTGCTTCCTCTGGGCCTTTCTCCTCTTCTTCCCACTTCCACATTTCTGGTCTTGTGGATGTAGCTCATACATTGTGACCCATCAGTGTGTTCACACTGGAGAGTGTAAGGTCTGAAATTGCACTCTATGCAATGGATTTTTCTCTGGACTGAGAGCTGGCCCAGGAAACCTTAAATAGAGTTAAGAACTGGTTTTTAGCACCCTCAAAAATGTAACCACAGAACTCTTTTCTTCTGCAACTTCCTTTAACACCTACCGTAGAGGCAATTTCTTTTCTCAGCCAGGTGTGTGGATAAATGATTACTGGGTCTGTGATAAAGGCTGAGGTGGTCAGCTTTGAGGATGTTTCTGGTAGATTAGAAAAACCTCTTTGTGTATCCCTATTTCCTAAAAAAAGTTTCTGTACTCCATGCAGAAATACCTGCTTCCTCTCATCATGGGACAAAAAGAAGACAGGAAACAACTTCAGAGGATTGAGTCAAATATTTCTGAGATGAGTGGCAGTGTGACACAGACAGGTAAAGATTAATGACTCCATCAATTCACCCCTCAAAGCCTTTCTCCCTTAATCCTCCATGCTGCCAAGACCCCCACCCTCTTCTTTCCCTCCGTCTCCACTTTATGTGGTGACTTCATTTATCTGCTCTGAGAATCTGTTCACATTTGCAAATGAAGCCGCCGTCATTTCGGTTTAATTTGAAATTGCTTGTTTACTGTCGGCGCGGCCTCAATTAATTATGTTTTTACGGAAAGGCTCCCAACCTCAGAATATTAATAAGGGGAATAAAATGACAGCCTTTCGGAGGGCTGTAAAGTTCATTTTTAATTTCTGCTTCTCTGATGTTTTCAGGGGCTTTTTTGTGGTGTTTTCCCCCCACCTTCCATCTGAAAATCCGGGGAAGGGTCAGGAGAGTCTGTAATTACTGTGCCTCCCTGACCTTAGCCACCTTCTCTGTTATTGACTCTATAGGGTGTCTGTTCATTACCCGATGCCCTAATGATGGTCTGGATTAGCTGTTACCTGTCACACCAATAGAGTTTTTAATTCTATTTTATTTTATCAGCTTGTTTACTGCCAGGGAGCTTTGTATAAAGTACCAAAGTAGAAAAAGTTCTCCTACAGCTGGCATTGAGTCCATTGGAAGCTCTTCAGTGTTTGCTGGGGTGTAGGAGGGGAATATAGGGTGTTCCCTTGAAAGAAAAGGGGAAAAGCACAAAGTAGATTCAGGTAGTGGGATGGAAAAAGGTATGATTTTCAGCAGTAAGTTTGTAAAGATGTTGGGGTTGAAGGAGCTGGTGGGTTGAGAGTAGGAGGATGCTAATTACGTTTTTTGGTGGAGAGTGAGAAGAAAATAATTTTTCATTTCTCATGGTACCCTGAGGTCAGTCCTGAGACCAGCCTCTTCCCAGGTTGGAGCTAGCCCCGGTGTTTGCCTGCATGAGGCCCAAGATAGATAAATGATACAAACATTGTATAAGTTCAGGGAGATGTACAAATCATAAACCAATATAATTAGAAGGGAGAGGTTTTGGACGGATATACTGTGGGCTATAGACATCTATACAATGGAAAGATAAACTAGAAATACTGGAGGTTAGATGCAGTGCAGGTAGATTACCCGTAGTGCAGATAAATCATATGGATTAAAGTGAGCAGGCGGGCGTAGATAAATTAAATACAGTAGGAATAGAGGCATCTTTGTAGCTAGACAGCAGGAAGGACGTGTGTGAGTGCGTATATGTGCATATATCTCATTTTAACACTCTCCTGCTTTTTCCTTCACAGTGACTCAGTTACAGACAACTTTAGCTGCTGTCCAAGAACTGCTAATCCAGCAACAACAGAAAATCCAGGAGCTCACCCAAGAACTGGCTGCTTCCAAGGTATCCACTTCCAACTGTTCACCTTTACACCACCATCTTCTCACAGCTTTTGTGGGCAAGTGGAAAGCACCTTACTAGGTTCACAATCCAGCCTGCAGCCCTGTCATATCCCCATTTCTCCATAGGCGGTCTGTTTAAACACTGGATATTAATTGAGATCTCACTGAAATATATCTAATTTTGGAGAGGGCTTTGCGATACAGCTTTGTATGCAGCCTGTGTGTCTGAGGCCTCAGACCTGTTCTCAGCTCTGTATCCTGTGCTTTTCATTTGGGATGAAAGAATTGTCCTGTTAGTTCACTGACCAAAAGAGGTAAAGAGGTGAAGGCCAGTTGTGCAGAGGTTTTATTTGTGTTTAATATGTAATTTACACATTTATATTTCTCCTGTACCTTTGTACATTGTCAAAACAGTGACTTAATCCTGTTCAGCCAAGCCCAGGCTTGAAGTACTGTATTTAAGTCACTTTTGCAGACCCAGGTCAGGAAATGGCTGAACATTCTTACTATTTGGTTTCTTGTTTCAATGATTTTGGTCATTTCAGTGGAACAGGTGGCCCCATCACAGCCACATTAGTGGCTGTGGCCCATTCCCTTTGACTCCTGACTTGACCCTGGCAATAAAACAGTTCTGGCTAGTTTGTTTTGTTACACGTGTAACTACAAGTAACCACTTTTAACCAAAATTGATTTTCTTTCTGGCAATGAGAATTAGTACTTTTCATCTCCAGAGTACTTTGCAGCCATTGGCCTGAGCATTCTGTCAGCCAGTAAGTCTTGGTTACACGTGAGCTGGGATGGATGTGAACCAGCCACATGGAGATGAAGTCTTTCTTTCACTCACAAACTTGTAATTATTCAGGGCCCAGTCATTTTGCAGTAGTCTCTGGACAAGGAGATTTTTTTTTCTTTTTTCTGAGAAATCCCTTAGACAATCTTTTACCTTTACCATCAACAGTTGTCTTCTCCCCTTACCTATTCTTTAATCTCCTACAAACTCTTTGATGGTGTAACTGGTGGGCCACAGCTGACTATGTGGTGTGCACACTGTACAGTAGGAATCCCTCAGTGGCACAGCTGTAAAACCCAACCATGAAAGCCAGTTTATGGTCACAACAGTCTGCTTCAATTTTTCCTTGGGAACTGTGGCCTGTCAGTGGCCTGGAGCCAGCCCGGAAATTGGAAAACTGTTTTCAGGTCTTAAGTGTTAAGATTAAGACCACATGTTGAGCTTTAAGAAGGAAAAAGGGCATAACAGTCTTGGTGGTTTAGAGAGTCTCGAAGAAGTTTTTCCTCCCCCCTCTCTACCCCCTGCACTGAAATGGTAGCACACATTGTTATGATATCTAAACCTCATGTGTACAAAGAAAAACTTGGGCAACCCCACAAACCAAAGAATAAAAGCTGTGTTTTCTCAGCTGTAATGTAAGTTTTTATATCTGCTTTTCAAACTCCTACTGGCATGCTGTAAAAAATTAAAAAGAAGGACTTTAAGTAATTAAAAAACGTACATAAAAATTCAAGGCTTGAATTTTCTACAACTGTTTTTTAAAGAGACTGGCTAAAAAGCCCCAGATGTCAGATTTTATTTCTAAATCCTAGGCATCTGGCACCATATGTGTTTTGGAAATTTGAGTCCTTTGCAGGCCAGTGAGTGGAAATCACTCCCTTGTTAATGTGCTGCTGTAGCTTTCAAGGTCTTGGAAAGCCAGAACAGTGGCTCCTGGATTCTTGCTGTCTGAGGGCTGGGAGTGTGAATCCCAAGGGAACGTATCTGTTATATCACAGCTACTACAGCCCGAGCCTCTCCCAGCTCACTGGGTTCACAGCCCAGAAGTCACTCTGAGGAATGCTGGCTGTGAAGGTGCTCAGGGTTACTCAGCACTAGCTGAAGTCTGTTTAAAGAATAAGTAGGAACAACCAGTGCTGGCTACAACTAGTATGAACTGCTGAGGAGGAGTTTTATATTGTTCCTGGCTTCCTTTGTCAGGGGATTTATTAAGAGTATCTCTGGAGCGATGCTCAGAAATGGGTTCATTCCTAAAGGCTTTTAGCAGAAATTACTAGGGGAAGTGGTAGATATGAGTGTTCTTTGATCCCAAACTCAGCCCATCGCTACAGGAGTTGCTAGAGAGATAGGGTGAGGTAACGGTAGGCCATGGTCTCTCTTTCATAATGTTGCTCCCATTTCTCAAGTTCCCAACAGGGTTAAAAGAAAGATTGCCAGAAGTATTATCTGCAGCATGTTCTCCTCAGTTGTTACCTTACCCTGATTTCTGCCTGATATCCCATAGCTATTCAGATGCAGTGCCGAGAGCAGCTGTACCAGGCTTCTATGAGTTACTTATCATCTTTCCCCACCAAACTGCATTAGTTGCTTTGGAATATCCAGGACAGTGCCTAGTCCAGCTGCTTCCTGGAGATATAATCTGGTAACTCAAGTGTAGCTCTAATGCTTCAGATCTACTAGGGAAAAGTTTTGCAACTTTGAAGCAGTGATATGCCAGGCCACCTCTAAACACCACAGAGTGCAGATAATTGATTCTTTATTTCATGATTTAGGAGAATTGAACAAATGCTAATAAAATAGTTGTTAATATATAATATTTGAATCTGTTGCCTCAGCTAAGTGCAGTCACTGGAAAGACTAAAGGACCTGATTCAGTGCAACTTCCACTGCCTTTCAGGATCCTAGTTCTCATTCTTCTTCTCTAGAAATCATTCATTAGGTCAGTGTCAATATAGTTTTTGTGTATTGTTCTCTGTCTGATTGTTGGTAGAAAATGTCCTATGCAGACCTAGCTTTGCCTGAATCCTCACAAGTGCTGGCCTCCTTCATATCAAAAAAGAAGGGCCCTCTTGAGATGCTTCACCAATGGTTGTTCATGGTATGCTGGAGACAAGATTAATTAGTCTGCTGAACAGAAGGCAAATATTTGAATAGATTTAGCACCTTGAGATTATTATTATTTCTGATCATTGCAGGATCCATTTGGGTCCTTCTTTATTGTGAAAGTTGTTTTGCTCAGATCTGAGAGATCTTAAATGATAGAGCCTATATATGTTATCCCCAGGTGGGAGGAGAGGGAGGATGACGTAGGAAAAAGTGACATTTGTGAACTATCTCCCAGTTCATACTTTGGTCTTAAAGTATTCTTTTTCCCGTTCTAGGCCACAACTTCCACCAACTGGATTCTGGAGTCACAAAATATTAATGAATTGAAATCTGAGATCTACTCGTTAAAAGGACTTCTCCTGAACCGGTATGGATGGAATATGCGAGCAGATTATTGTGTGGGGAGAAGGGGTTGTTTTCTGGGATTCTCTGTCATGGAGAGGAAAAGCATTTCTAACAGGAACTAGTTCTATATCCTGTTATTGCTATTTTCATAATACCACTTTGCATTCCACTGTCACTTTCTATTTGCAGGTCTCAAAATGCTTTTCAAATTTGCCTTAAATCACAGAGCAATGTGGGTAATTAATAAGATTTTTCCTTTTTGTTTATGATAGAGGAATTCTTTGCATTCACCCCAGTCAGGAGCCCTCTTGCCTAATTTGAAGTTTTGGCTGCATCTGCACTTGCGTTCTGTTATGGAGTCACTACTGGATACAGTTCAGCTGATCTGCTCATGGTTAGGGCATAACAGGGATGAAAAGAGTCGCAGTTCTGCAGAGCCGGTTTCTCTCAATTAGCTAGCTCAGGTATAGACATCTTACAAGGTAGCAGATGTCTGAGATGAGGTGTTATAAATCCTGCCTGCAGGACAGTCATAACAACAGGGATCAGATCTCAGTCCTTGAGGAATTGGGTTTTTTTTTTTTCCAAGTACAGCACTGAAGAGTTTATCTAGTTTTCAACTATTGATCCTTTCACTCTGATAGGATTTACCTCCTTTACATGTAACTAAGTCTTCCAGAGTCATCTGTTTCCTAAGAGATGAACTTCAAAGATCAGTCTAAGATTGGACTAGACATGTTCTAGATCTCAGCAAGTGGGCTTTTCAGAAGTCTGAAAAGTGTATTGTCTCTAATATCCTCTCGGTGCACTTCCCATTCCTCCCAGGAGTCACCATAGAAAGCTTCAGAGGATTGAGGACACATACCAAGCTACTGTCAGTTAAGTTGGGTTATGCTAACATCACTGCTGGGTAAACAGTTACTTAATGACACCTCTTCAGCAACAGGAAAGCTGCAGCTGGGGGATAAGTGCTTTTTTTGGAAAAAAGAAAACTTTTTTGGGAGTTGTTTTTTAATGATAAGGTAAATGTTTCTGCTGTGAGGAGGCAGCAACAATACTGGAGCCAAGAAAGTCTCCAGATTGAATTTGTTGATGGCATTTATGATACTGGTTGAATAATGCAGACATTAGCTTATTGCAAACACTGGAGATGGAGGTTAGATCAGAAGAATTCTTCAGTGGCTGGTGGTGGCAGCAGGGAAAGGGAGGTGAGAGCAACTACTGTTCCTAGTTCACTCTAAGAAAATGTTAATCTGCTGTGTTGGAGCACTCACTGTAGGACAGCAGCCAGTTACTGCTCTGGTTTTGTCCATGGCACCAGCTGGTTCACCTGAGGAGCATGGGGACTCCCTGCCACACAGCATCCTTTTCAGAACTTGATCTGGTACTTCTTCATATTCCCACTCTCACATACACAAACAAGGATGGATGGGAATAGATCAGACACGCTATTTTGCTTTGCTTTTCAGGATGGATGACACCACTGCTGCCCACTGCTCTTGTGTTTGTCCTGTTTGGTACTTGGGTTCTCCATTTAGGGCTGGGCATTAGTCTGCCATTATCAAATCCTTAAAGCCCACCTGGAAAGTTCTGGAGGACAGAGCAGCCATCTTCCTCAGCTGGTACAAACTAGTATGACTAAGTCAGAGAAGCTGAACCAGTTTGCAGCAGCCAGGACCTGGCCCAAACATGTAAAGTGCATGCTGGGACTAGGACATAGGCTCTGGATTGCAACAAGCCAGAATGCAATAGCTGTGCATCACAGAGGAGGCGAGAGCCAGGTGGTGAAATTCCTTGGCTCAGGCACAAGGACCTGGTGTGTCTGACTTCTTGCTCCAGTGGGAATTTTCTCTACCAATTAATTAGTGATTGTTTTATAAAGGGATACCCATGTCTTTCCAGAGGAAGCATTCCTGCGTGCGAGCTTGCTCTGTGCAATGGGCCAAACCAGATCATTTTAGTACTTCAGATTGTCCAGCTGTGTTATTTTCTTAGTGCGCAGGCTTGATTACCAAGTGCTTGTAAAGCACTTTGAGATTCTGGCTGAAGAAGTGAAGTGGCTTTGGTTTTGTTCATTTATGGCAAAGGAGACTTACAGTTTCAGTCCTGTTTCACATGACTTCCCCACTGCAAATGCCATTCTCTCTAATGATAACCCCTCAGCGTTTTTAATAAATGCCCCCTTCTCTCCTTCTTTTCCCCTCTTCCCCACCCCTCCCCAAGGAGACAGTTTCCTCCCTCCCCTTCCGCTCCTAAGATCCCATCATGGCAGATCCCAGTGAAGCCAAGCTCACCCTCCAACCCTGTTGTTGCCAACCATAATAGCAGCAGTGACATCTCACCTGTCAGCAACGAGTCTACAACCTCATCTCCAGTCAAGGAGAATCACAGCCCTGAGGGTTCGAAGGTCAGCTGCCATCTGCTGAACACGGAGGAGGGCAACACAGCAGTGATTGATGTCAAGAGCCAAGTGCGGATGGAGGTGCAGGGTGAAGAGGAGAAAAGGGAAACCAAAAGGAATGAAGAGGAGGAAGAGGACGATGAGGATGATGATGTTAGCCATGTGGATGAGGAGGAATGTCTGGGTGTCCAGACTGAGGACCGACGAGGAGGGGATGGTCAGATTAATGAGCAAGTGGAAAAGCTGCGAAGACCTGAGGGGGCCAGCAATGAGAATGAGATTGACTAAGGCGCCCTGGCTGCTGCTGCTGCTGCTGCTGCTGTACATCTTCCCTAGCCTCCTGCACTGTTCCCGGTGCCTCTCCCATTTTGTGGAGAGAAGTGCCACCATCCCCTCCAGTGATTCTCCCATGATTGACCTTGAGCAGGGTCATGACTGCCCAGTGAACAAGGTGGGCCCTGTTTCACCACAGGGCTTTGCAGTGGCTTTTTCCTCCCCTCCCAGACCCACAATCTCCCCATGAGCTGGGGTCACTGCCTAGGCTGGAAGACCAATCGCCTTATCATGCACCACAGCTACAGAATAAGTCCTCTTACAAAACCACTGTCTCTCCTGAAACAGTCAGCCTCTTTGCTGCATCCTAGAGTCCTTCTGTCCTATTGCAGATACCAATCTGTCCTGAGCAATTTGATTTCACAAGCCTTTAATCCCCTCATAAGGCCCAAACCAGTTCTCCATCTCCCAGAATAAACCCTCACTTTTATTTCTCTAACTACTTGATCCTCTGTTGCCAAAAAAAAAAAAAAAACCAACAAAAAAAAACAAACCCAAAAACCCCCACTTTAACAATGAATTCCTCACCCGATCTTAGTCTTGGCTCTTTCAAGGCCTAAGTCAAGCCTCAAATTCCTGAAACTACCTAGCATTTAAAAACACTAAATTTCTGTGGGGTCCAAAGAATACTATTTCCACCCTGTAACTCACACTTATAAAATGGCCTCTTGCTAGGAACTAAGTCTGGGTTTCATGGCCACAATAAAATCGATGGTGGCTTTGTTACTGATTGCTCCCCAGTAAAAGAGGGCCTTAAAAGAAGTTGACCCCAGTCATCCCAATGGTACCCTTCCTCCAAAGACATCAGTTTTTGACATCTAACATTTTATTTATAGCTGCCCTGAATGATTGAATGTATGAGGTGATATCAGATGCTGAAAATAGTTGGTTAATTCTGAATCTTTGCAATGGTTCTCAGCCTGTTTTTCTCCCTAAATGAGGAGAAAACCCATCTTAAATTATCAGCTGAGACCTTCACCTACCCATTGACAGGCACCTGCTTCAGCAAAGCAATCTTTACAGAAGAGAGAACAGCTCCAGCTCTGAGGTACACCACTGGCCATTCTTACCCAGCCTTTTTTTTTGCCCCATTGGGGCTATGCACAAATTAAAACAGTGAATTTTGAAACCTCTCATTTGCAGCATTGTGTTCTCAGCTGGTAAAATGGTGGTGTCCAATTATATTATTCACTGCATCAGAGCCTCTTAGCAGAGCAATTCTTGTAACAACCGAGTCTCACTGTCCTCACCAAGCAAGTGTGCTCGTCTGTGTGGTCATGTATAGATTTCAAATATAAAATATGATTGTATATAATTGTAATAAATATGAGTTACCACTATTTAACACCAGGCTGTTACTGGATTACTGTGGCTGTTATTTTGGGGAGAAATACGCACTCGGGGGGGTAGAGGGAGGGAAAAGGGATTATTACAGAAATTCTGTCCTTATAAAATGTTTTCTGAAGGACTTTTATGGTTGATTTTCTGACTGCTCCAATACTAGGTTATATCATCAGGAGGCAGTGTCGAGAATGGTGTAAGTGCCATATAAGGTACAATATAAATAGTTCCAACACCACTATAATGCCCGGTTGCCTCCAGTGTTGCAGAGCGAGACGGATTTGTCACCTGGTGAGTAAAACACAGCCATTCCAGAACCTTTCGTCCCAGCAGGAGGCTCTGCAGGGTGCGGAATGCAGCCTCCCGCTCCTTTCCACCCCCGGCGGCAGGAGGTGCTGAAGGGAGCGTGTGAGATATCCCATGGCTCCTCTGTCTTATCTGCCAGGCGGGAATGCTGTGCCATATCCCATGACTGGGCTAACCCTGCCATGTCAGTACAGAAGCCATTGAAAGAAATGGCGTACGGCAAGTAATTTGTAGCTACTGCACTCCCATCTTTGTTCAATAGAAGGCTTTGGCTCCCTTCTTAAAAATGAGGGATTTACTTGATTCCTGAGTATTTGGGTGTCTGGTACACAGTGACATTTTCCTGCTCAGGGGGAGCGAAAGGGACCTTCATATTACTGTATTTAGACCTGCTGCTGAATGTGATGATTTCTCATTCCTTAAATGGACGAATATCTTCCCCAGGAGTGAGTGAGTGTGTGTGTGTCCCTCTCTCTCTCCCTCTCCCTCTCAGTCTCTCTCTCCACTGTTTAACGTTCAGAAAGAACGTCACGTTTAGCTAAAACAGGGCAAATTTGAAAGTGTTTAAAAGGAAAGTCTTTTCTTAAGAGATGGCACTTTTCATTTCTCCAAGCCAAGAATCTTTGTGAAAAGAAAACACGACTGAACGCAAGGACGTGATGAAAAAGTATTGTCCTGCCTGTGTACATTTTATATACATAGAAGGTTTTGAAAATAGAAAGTGCCTGGACAACAGCAGTTGGTGAAATGTGGAAAATATGTTGCTGAGGTATGTGCCTTGCAGAGTGACTTACGAGGTTTACAGTACAAGCATCCCCGCGGGTTGGCTTTTCCCCCCTTTTCCTCCATGGTGCCAATGTCCAATTAATTTACCTCAAAATTTCTGGTGCAGAGTAAAAGGCAGTTTCCTTCAGCTGCCCTTTTCCATCCTTTAGTTTTTGCTTCTTACAACCTTTACCAATTCAATAGGTCACAGTTTTTCCTTTCCCCAACCTGATGAAACCCAGAAGACTCCATCATAGCCGTTGCTCAAAAAAATCCAGCTGGGCCTCTGGCTGCTGCTGGGGTGTTTGTGTACTTTGTTGAAGAGATCCAACCTACCAGCAGAGAACTTGGAAGAAGCCAGACCTTCTTACCAGCAGGTATTGTCATGAATCACGAGTTTTATTTCTCTTTCTCGTCTTCTTTGTCGTTCCAGCATAGCAACAGTTACAGGGTGAGTATTTTGGTTCTTCTGAACTGTGTAGCCAGACTGACGACATGTCATTTTTTACTTTTTTTTTTTTCTTTTACTAGAAACAAACTTCTTAGATCACCTGCCCTGTGAAATGTTTAACCACTGATCAGTAGGCACAGAGAGGGGCATCATACTAGCTCAAAGATGGCCAGGTACTGAACCTTTCTTCTGCAGAACAAGGAAGACAGCAGCAACTTTTACCTTCCTTGTGGGTTATTCAAGTACTCGGTTTTACTGTGTAATCAACCTTTGTTTTGACACACAAAGAGGAATAACAACACCCCTGTGAGTCAGTTCAGTGGGTTTGTAACATACTTTCTATAAGTCCTTGATAGCTTATAGAAAGCTGGTGAAGGGAGCTTCCTCTGGACAGCATCTTTTAAGCACAACACACTTCAGCGTAACCCTGTGAGCCTCTGCTCGCTCTCCTAAAGGAAGTAGTATCAGGTTGGTGTTTTCCTATAATTTGAGGATATAACGGCTCCCTTTTTAATAGCTGTGTGAGAAATGTGGGGAACTCAAAAAATTCAGTGTGGGAAAGGGTTAAGAGAGATGTCTCCTGGTCATCTTTATCCACCCTTCCTCAGCCCCAGGTGTGACAAATAAGTCCTATGTGCATCTGTGTCCAAAGCAAGATGATTATTTTTTTACTGCTTTTTGCATGTTGGGTGTGTAATCTCACGGTGTTTGGGAGCAGAAGGAAGAGGATGGACTGTGGGATCCCTTCTGGTCTCGCTGCTTTGCTAATTTTACTTACAAGCATGCCTCGGTTTCCACACTTGATGGTAAAAAATACTGGCTGGTAAACACAGAGATGTGACAGAGACAAGTTGCAGAGAAAGTCACCTTTGGGAACTCGGTTTCATGCTAGGTCCTGCAGCTCACACAAACCCCCAGCCCCCATGAACTGCTGTGCCCTGGGGCGAGCTGCCCAGCCCCCATGCCTGGCAAAGCACAGTGCAAGGCCACAACACCCAGCTGTAGCCACTGTCCCCTAATGGCATGGGCTGCACAGCTGTGGGAGATGAGCTCTGGGAGCAGCCTGTGTTGGTCAGTGATCCAGTGTACCCTGGCTTGGAGGCAGACATTTTGGACATGGACTTACCTTATTGCAGCTTGGATTTTTCTGGAAGTAAGTGGGTTTTAATAACTATGTTCTTTCTCAAATTTGTCTTCAATTAAAGTGGGGGACCTGGCTGCATTTCCAGTGGCTCCCTCTCCCTTGTCTGGGGTTTGTCAGAGGGGTTGCCGGAGGGTCTGTCCTGATGTGTGCTGGTGGAAGGAAGCATGGTACAGGCTGGGCTGCTGCCTGTGGCCAGGAATGAAAAAAACTAGTCTGTGCTTACGCCATTGCTCTCATTTGCAATGTCTGCTGCAGAAAAGGAGGCTGCTTTTGCCTTTCCTTTGGTGGGACAGCGTGATGCTTAGGGAAAACAAAGGCTGAACAGCAAGTCCAGAGTAGCTCTTTGTTGAAAACCTGCTGTGCTGTGGAGGGTCTCCATGCTTGACTAGACCCTCTGCACCCAGGTGGTTCTGGAGCACATGTTTACCATGGGCTTCAACAACAGGAAGCTTTGGAAGGTCCTTTCTGCGTGGTGGTGCTTTACATTAAACACAGATTGTATGTGGTGGTGACCCTGTACACCAAAACCTGGTGGTAAACTCAAGCAGAGAGTCTTCCAGCCTGGACTTGACCTCTCATACCATGGGGTGCTATAAAAGTGCAAAGTAAGAGAGAGGCTTGGACTCCAGGGATTCAAAACATATGTAAAGGGGTGCTGGGAGGTGAAATGAAAATAGGAAATGATTTACCTACAGGCACAAGAGAGAGCTTCCAGCCTCCTTCATTTTCCCTTTTATCATCATATCCCTAGACTGTGCTCTTTCCTCAGGAGTCAGCCTCTGTAGGCACCTTTAGAACTGTGTTCCCCTGTTATGGTGATGAAAGGCTGACTTTTTACCCCTATGTGCTGTCTCAAAAAAAGAAATAAAAGAATAGAAATGTACCCAAGGTGTATTTTGGGGTATCAGGGAAGAGGGAGGGCAGGGCCCAACTCCTCCACTTGCTGTGCAGTAGCAGCTCTGAACTGCGCACTTGTAGATTGAGGGGCTGGCATGGGCTCTCCCAGCTCAGGGAAAAAAACAATCCCATCCCCAAAAGGGAGCAAGCACTAACCTAATAAAGGCACCAGCTGGACGAAGGGGAAACCAGCTCTTTGGAAAAAAAAAAAAAAACAAACCAACCTCCTTTCATTAGAAAAATAATATATTTCATCCAAATAAGGTAAAAATATTTGAAATGGGGCAGAAGTGAGCACTAGGCAGCATCTGTCAGGCTCTTTCTGAAAAGGGGAAGATTATTAAACTCAATTACAATTTATTTTTGTAAAGTGTCTTTCAGACCAAAAATCTCCCCAAATGCTTTGCAAGGACTGCTTAGGGGTTACTCACAATATGGAGCATCTTAGAAGAACACCCTGCTTTCCCACAAAGCCCTTCTTTTCTGCATCTGCTGAAAGATTTAACCCTTCAGGATATTTTTTCTTCTATATTTGTGCAAATAATGAGAGATTTTGTGATGGTGGCTGCAGGAATATGCCTGATGAGGAGTGGGGGGGGATTTGACATTGTATTTTTTTCTGTTTGAGGTAAAATACTTGCTTTTCTTTAGGACTGTGTCTCCTGGGTGAGAAGGTGATTGGCTGGATAGGGCTGATTCAGAGGTTCTAGGAGTACAACTGGCTTATTTGTTGCCTATTTTCTTTTTTGTGCCTGTCACTTTGCCAGCCCGCTTGTCTGTCTCAGTCAGTTTGTCTGCTTGGCATGGCTGTTGTGTACAGTGTCCCTGCTGCTGGTTTTTCGGTCGCTCCTAATACCTAAGCTCATTCCTTTTTCTTTCAAACACTTCAGAAACAGCCTCCCTCCAACTTTATCTCTTTGCTTCTAGACGCGAGCACTGAGGTTTTATCTGTGTGGAGCTAGAGTAACACCTCTTTAAAATTAATTTCTTTAACTGATTTAATTAAACCAGAGCAAATTCTTGGGTGGACATCCTTCCGTCTCTTTGAACAGATTTGCTTTACTTAAGCAGTCTTAACCGATACGTGCATGCACAAAAGGCTGTGTGCTAAATTGCTGCAGCTTTCCCGTGGAGATGAACTGTTCTTTGGTTCCTGCCCTCTTACAATATCGACAGCAGGATGTGTCTCTGCATACCCATTTGTTTGCTGGCTTACTTGTATGGTTTTGTGTCTGCATTGCCATACAGCTGTATCAACACTTTCACTGCAGCAAGTTTTGGGTGTGAGATGGAGGTTGGGGCTTCACAGGCTCTTTTAGGGGCAGCCTGATGTTTCGACTGAAACTGGAACATCACAGTATTGCATCTGTTTCTTACCTCCTTTTTTTTCACAACACTCTCAGTCACAGGCAGGGTCTGCTAACGTGTAAAATAGAAGCATGGTGATGCCCCTGGCAGTGGGTGTCCCCTCAGCAGGGGATGTGGAGGGGCTGTCTCAGCTGCAGGGAACCACCTCTGCACAGGGGGCTGTTACTGGCCTCAGTGCAGGGCTCGGGCCATGGTGTGGCCTCCAGCCACAGGCCAGAACTGGTCCTCATCCACCCTGTGTGCACCACTTGCTCAAGCGGAGAGGTGGCTTGAGCACAAGTGCCTGGGGTGGCTGAATGGATGAGCTTGCTTCCAAGTGAGGGGCTGCCTGAGTTGTTTTGCCCACAGATCAAATGTTGATGTTTTATCCTCTCTAATGTTTCAAACTGTAGAGCTCTGACGTTTAGGCAGAGCTTGGCTGTGGCCTGGGATGACAGGAGTGTCCTAGGGGCTGCTGGTGACAGCAAGGGCTCAGGGCAAGTGCCATTGGTAGATGGCTTCACAGGGAGAGCACAAGGCAGCACCCTGCCCTGTGGGAAGGGAAGGGGGCAGGGAAAGGCTCAGGCTGCCTGTCAGATAAATCTTCATCTGTTTACTTAAATCCTCAGTGTTTCTTCATTTGTTTGTTTAAGAGTTTCCCTGCCAAAAAAGAGCAAAAGGAAGGAGGGAAGTCGCCTCTGTTGGCCACCCCTCCACAGCCAGATGGGTCTGGGCTGCTTCAGGGGCAAGAGCGGGACTAAGGGCTGGAGCTCTCTGCCTTTCCTGGGTGAGGCCAAGGGATTTGTCTCTGGAGGGGCCATGTTCCTGCCCTCTGAGCAGGCACTTGGTCCTTGTAAGGGAAGATGCACAAGAGGTAGGGAGCCTACCTCTTGTCTCAGGGTTGGATTGAAGAATTTGTCACCCCTTCTAACGCCTACTTGTACCTACAAGTGCTCTTCAGTGCTTTCTCTCCTCCTCACTCTCACCCCTTTGGTAGAGGTTGTTGCCTCCAGAATCAGGTGTTGTCGGCTTTCAGGTGCTGGTGAAGTTTGTCTGAGACAACAGAGAAAGACCCAAAAATCAGGGGCTTTGAGCCTGAATGTTGGATTTCCACACAGTAGTGTTTGCAAGAGAGGGACTCAGAACCATCTTGCTCATCCTTCCATTTTGTAGATACCCATAAAATATACCAGGCACAGTAAATACCACATAGGTGATTCTTTCACATTCTAGTGCATGCCTTCACCAAAACTGCCATACTGTCCTTGTCCCCACACAAGTCTTAGGGGAACCTGCCTATTCTGCTGTAGCTATGCATGTGCAAGTCTTGTGTACAGATAGATTTGTGCATGCTCTCACTCTTTCCAAGTTTGGTCATATTAAACTAAGTTCTGCCTTGATTTGTAGAGAAAGTCAGAAATAATTTATTTATTCATGTGTGTGTGCGCTTATGTGGAACTCTAAAAATATTCCCAACAATCTACATACTTTTTTTTGTTTGGAATAGGTACAAGCTGATTGTTGACTTTCAGAGAAGTCTTTAAAGTTGTTGTTCCCCTTGAAGATGATGTGAGATTTTATTGTCATGTTTGAAAGTCTTCTGTGCAGACTGCATGCAGATTAAGGGGGGGATATATTTGGTTACAGCTCCTCTCCTTCCCTTTCCCCAAGAGCCGATTCTTTAAAAGGGCTTCCCATCATTTTTCAAAAGGCACCTGCAGGTTTGTGACCACAATTTTGTGCCTGTGTGAGAGCCCAGAAGCGCAAATGCAAAACTGAGCTTTGACACAAGCAGCTGGTGCAGTCAGTGTGTACTGTGGAGCGGGACTGGTGGTTCCAAACCTTACTTTGTGGAAAGGGCTTGTGCAGAACTGAGAAGGAAATTTGAGAAGTCAGGTGAAGGTCTTAGCTTTAAACATTTGGTCCATGCTTTCTCGCTCACTTGTGTGTTGTAATACTTCTCTCTTGCTTTGTGATGTGATACCAAAAGCCCTCTGAAAATGCCTTGAGACTTCCTGGAAAAAATATTTATTACCTATTAGCTATTTTTTACCTGTTAATGGCAAGTTTCTATCTCAGAAACTTTCTATTCCCATACCTCAGCGACATGGACAGTACCAAAGGTTGGCTCAATTAATCTTTTCTCTTTTGTGGGAATGTTTATTCCCCTTTTGTGTCTCTCTTTTGTCAAAATTTCTACTTCTGGCCTTTTGTCCTGTTACAGAGAGGAGGATGTGCTCATCTTCTAGGAGAGCTAGGATTCTCCACTCCTGCCACCCCATCAGAGGCGTGCCCTAGTTTCTGAATGGCAGGTTTCTCTAAAGCTGCAGCAGCACGTGTGTAGTGCCCCTTTCCTGCTCTATGGATGCCCCTGAAACTGGGCTCCTAAGGGCATCTCAGCCACACTCATACCCAGGGACTTCATCCTGCTCTGTTCCAAATTTGATTCTGTAATGTAGAGGTATAAAGATGGGCTTATTTAACTGACCTATTTCCCTGGGAAGTCTCCAGGTCTTTCTTAGTGTTGTTATGCCTTAGGAAGCCCGTGTTGAGCATCGGTCTTTGCAAGCTCTAAGTTCAAGTTCTGCCCAGTATGTGTTGTGCGTCATAACAGCTGCTTTTCCTCTGTACCAGTAAGCATCAGAATTCTGAATTTCCTTCAGTCTGGGTGTAGGACACAGTGTGCTCCTAGAGTAAATATCCTCCCGGAGTCAGACATGCTTTACTCCGGTCTGTACTCAGCCGAGCAGGCTGTGAGGAGTGTTCTGCTGGGCACATGCACCAGCTCTGCGCACCCTGTAGCGTGGCACAGGGATGAGTGTTGGGTGGCCTATGCCTGTAGGTAGGGACATAAGGAGAGGTGTAACCCAAAGGAGTACTTTCCTAGGAATCCCTAGAAATACACTTGCTAGATTGTCTGGGAGAAGCACTTGAATGAATTGTGACAATTGTCTTTCTGAGCCACTGTGATGGCCATTACCTTAATTTGTGGTCAGCACTGATAAACTGGTGTCTTTATTAGTGTCCTTGTTGTCTCCTATGGCTCCAGCAAGGACAGGTCTCCACGTGCTAAGGCTGGACTCGGCATGTTTGGGCAATGACATCTAAACACCAGGATGACTAGAAGCATCGGCAGAACTGTCTGGTCTCCCAGTCTGTTTCTTGGAATACCTTGAATGCTGCTGCTTTGCGTTTGAGGCGATTGAACGTTTATAGGCTTGAATTGTTTGAAAGGGGAAAGCAGTGCTCCTGTTTGAGTTCTGTGTCTGGGCTGGTGCCAAGGGATCCTCCTGCTGTGGGTGCCTGTGTTGGTGGGTGCTGCAGAAGACTTGCTAATGTGCTGAAAAGGGGATGTCCAGTGTCTTATGTAAATTGGGCATTGTAGTTTTGTGGCTCTGTGTGTGTAACTGTAGGGCCCTGCACTCACCAAAAATGCTGTTACAGGGGTACATTTGATATAATCAACAGGTAATAGCAGCAGCGACCGCCTGGTTTTTGTCCTGGTTTTAGCACAAGCACTTTTTTTGTTGATTTTAGCGCAAGCAGCTCACCAGGTGTCTGCTGCTGCCCGTGGCTCAGCAGGGCTGGCTGCAGAGCTGCGGTGTTGCTGGTTGTGAGGGCTTGGAACGAATGCAATAGTGAGGCTTTGATTTGTTCAACTTGCAGCTTCTCCCATGACTTAAGTCATTCTTTTATGACGTGCAGTCAGTTGCACAGAGAACAGGCAAGTTCCAGCAAGAGCTTTCAAACAGCAAGTCGAGTTGGTCCCNCCCCCCGCCAAGAAACACAGCCATGTAAATATCCCACGTGCTGCAGGCAGAGCTCCAGTGAGAGCCAACCTCTGTGCTCCAAGGTCGGATTAGGCGCGTGTTCAGATAATGACATCTGAAAACAGGATGGCTGGGAGCTGCAGCAGAGCAACGAGGGGGCTTTGAAAGAGAGAGGAGTCTAATCCTCTCTGCTAATAAGGAGGCAGCTGCTGCCAGTGCATCGGGCTTGGCAGGCGCTGCTTTGCTGCTGCTGGGTTCTCTGATGGGTGGCAGAGGAGCAAAGACCCCAACTGCTTTGAGTCAGTAGGGGAAGACCCTCACGGGAAGGGGTTTCTTTGGGCAAAGCAAGAACTTTGCCATCAGTTTTTGCCCCATCCTCAACAGCACTTTGGCAGGCAGCAGAGCAGTGTCTCATGCCAGGCCAGTGTCTAGGAGTGTTCAGCTGCACTGGTCTGTGTGCAAGCCTTGCTCCTCACCAGTTAAAAGTTTAAAACCCCAGCTTTTGGTGAGGCGTGTGTGTGTGTGAATGCAGGGGCAGCTCTTGTGCAGAGTTATGTCTTTATGTCTGTACAGCTTTCCACAAGCACCGCTAGGCTGTGTGCTGCAATGGCCTTCTAAATCGGGGTGTGTGCTCAGGTACGTACAGGCTGTGTACAAGGGTGTGCACAGCAGTGCCGGGCAGATACCGCAAGGGCAACTGCTTTAGAGCATGTGAAGTGCTGTGAACGCACACTTCTACCCCTCTACCCCCCCCCGGCCCCCTTTACTTCCTCATAAAATGGCATCTATTGCCTGTCCTCATCTGCCTTATGCAGAGCAGCGCTGCTGGTGATGAAAGCCTGGTCTAGACCCACCTCCTGTGGAAGTGCCGAGGCCTGGCACAAGTCTTGGCGGGGGGAACAGTGGGGACAAGCTGTATTGGGTGTGCAGTGGTTTTATCTAATCTATTGTTCCCTTACAGTCAGCACTCCCAACTGCTGGATGGGGGGTACCCAGGCAGCGTTGCGTGGCATTGTGCTGTGGCTGGCAGGACGGCTTCCTCAGCCCAGATGGCACTCGCTGTCCTTCACCAGCATATGCAAGTGTCCAGCAGGAAAAAGCTACGGCAAGGCCAGGTAAGGACCGCCTTCCTTCCCATCTTTGACGCGTGGCACACGGCTTTATGTGTCCTTGCTAAGTTCTGTCTAAGTACATGGCTTCAGCGTTGCATTTTAGTGGAGATCAGCAGGCTTATGAGCCCCACCCTTGTATGCAGCCAGAATGATTCTCTCATGCTTCTCATCTGTGTTGGTCAGGGTGACAGTCAAATGTCTAGTAGTGGGCTTTCAAGATCATTGTATGTTCTCGAGTTTTGGACTGCAAGCACAGTTCCCCCATGGACCCCCCCAACTCACCACCCAGAGTTGCAGGCCAGGGTAGGAAGGGAGGGAGAAGTCAAAATGTGTGCAGCCACATCTCCAGTTCCAGGTCCCAGCTCAGCAAGTCATGGAGATGTAAGCACCACTTCCATCAGGGGCCTCCATGAGCACTTCAAATAAAACTACGGGGCTGCTTAAAAAGCTTGAGGCCAGAGTCCATGTAAAGAGAGCGAGCCCTGTTCCTACTGCTCTTATCACCTCAGAACTAGTGCTAAAACACTGGCTGTTAAAGTGGGGGCTTTCAAAGACCCGAGTGGCTCCAAGACTTGCTAGGTCTTAAAAAAAATAAACCACCTCCTAAACCAAGGAAAAAAATCGATCACTTAAAACTTTGGGTTTTTTTTCCAGTTTTTATTGAGTGAAAATGTCAAACCTTGCATCAGTCATGCAAAAAAAAATCAAATAAATAAACCACATATATTAAATTTCTAATAGCACTAAATTCAAGTGGAAAAATATTCAGTTCTTAATAACGCAGGTGCTGAAGAGACCAGATTCAAGTAAATCAGAGCACACCATCCTGGTTAGGGTGTTTTTTTTTTCACTTTCTGCATTTTTTGTCTCAAAACCTATATATATATCTATATATCTATATATATGTATATACATATAGATATATACACACACACATATATATGTGCATACATATTATTTTTATATTTATATATATACACATACATATTTATAAAACATTAAAAAGAGCATTGGTGGTTCAAGCATTTATTTCCCGCCCTCCCCCACGGAAAGAAAAAAAAAAACAAACAACAACAAAACAACAAAAAAAAAAAACACATTTAAAATTCAAAATGAGCTAGCAATGGCTTATAGTCCTAGTGTGCAATATGGATATTACAAAAGGCTAGAATCCTCCCTCTTTGTCTTTTTTTTTCATTTTTGTTTTTTTAAAGTTTTTTTTTTTTTTTTTTTAAATTTTTTTTTTTTTTTCTAAATTGGAAAATTTTTTTTTTTTTTTTTTTTTTTTTTCTTTACAAAATTCCTTCCACACAGACTTTAATCCAGTTGCGGTTGTGGCTAGAATGAACCATCTAGTCAATAGGTTTTATTTCATTTTTCTTGCTCTTCAGCAGTAAATGGGAGCAGGATCAGGAGGGTCCATCTCAAGGTTTGCTGTGTTTGGGTTTTATCTTGGACAGAATCGTTCCATGGCCTCTCTCCTCTTCCCTCTCCTGGCACAGGTTGCCGAGTCTCTCTCTCCTTGGTCTTTTAAGCACGTATCTCAATAGCATTGTATTGACAGTCCCATTGATATGATCGGTGGGAGCGACAGGAACACCTCCCTGTAACGGGGATCTCTGTGCTGTCGAGGCCTTTGTTCAGAAAAGCCCTTAAGCACAGGCTTCAATGTGTGCCCCTTCAGAAAGCATCTGCTTAGGAGCTTTGCTGAATTAAAGCCTTAACAAGGCAGAATAAAAAAATGGGTTTAACTTCCTGGACTTACTACTTCTTGTTGTTGTTGCAACTAGAGATATAGACTTACAGAAACAAGACTTGGAGAAGATTGAGGGAGACACGTGCTGGGGTGGGGCCAGGGTGGCCCTGGCTGGAAGGGCAGGGTGGCCACTGTCCTGGGAAGTGTCTGACCCTCCGTGGGGTCAGGCCCCGCTCAAGCGGTGCGTTTAGCGGTAGCCTCTTAGGAAAGAGATCTCATCTCCTGTGCCAGCTCCCGGAGAAGAGGTGATAGAAGTCTGGGAGAAAGGCTGAGATGTTAAGAAGGAGGGTGCCCTTGGGGGAGAAAATGGTGTGCATAGATAAACATAGGCCCTTCCTGCACGCTTAGAGCCACTTGGGAAGGCTGTGTGAAAGAGGGCCCTGCACCAGCGCCCATCCTGCCGCAGTCACACAGGCTGCACCTGCCTAAAGCTGCCTCCCGGGATGATCTACTACATCCAGTGCCAGGCAAAGTGGGCCAGCATTAGCGGGGCTACTGGTAGATCTTTTACCCCCTTTTCTCCACATGCTTCTGCTTTCTCCCACTGTTGTGCAATGATTCAGTCAGTGGAGTCTGGTGAGATATGAAAGGGGAGAGGTAAAACCAGTACGTCCTGCTGCAGATTCCCAGCTCCCGACAGCAGGGAACCAGCCTGTCTGTCCCGAACAGATACAAGTGGCCCAGGTGAGCCCCACGTGGTGACACTGGAACCAGACCCCCCCCCTTGCCTTCAGGGTCAACAACCTGGAGGATGCTGTGCTGAAGGCTCCATCCCACCCCCACAAAAGTCACTGATACAATCATGTTGATTTCAGTGGTACAAAATAAACACATCTGCTTTGCAAGATGTGGCTTGTGTTAATCTGAGGATTCCTCTTGGAGCCCATCACCATACTATCTAAGTAGAATATGGGAAAAATGTACAAGTGTAGAACCTGCAGCAAATGCTGTTGAAGTCAAATCCTTTTGCCCCATCCCACTTTGAGAAATTCCAGGGCCTCGTTCCCTCACTCTGCCCCAGGAACGTGAGCTTCATTATATCCAAGAATTGAGTTGTGCTCGAAAACACGGGGTTGAGGGCAAGGGGATATACCAAACAAAACAAAAACAAACAAAAAACCCTATAAAAATAAAAGCCACACAAATAGCTGATAGAGGAAAAGAACTCCAAAGAATTAAATATACTACAAACTAGTAATAACAATAGTTCATTTGTTTTGTTTTCATTTGTTTCATTTCTACAAAATTCAAGTTAGAATTTGGAATCGTGCAGCTCCGGTCAGTGCTAGGAGTGTGAAGTCAGCCTCAAAGCGTAGCGTTAAGGCCACCCCCTCCCCTGCCACCCCCTAAAAACCACTACATAGAAGGAAAAAAAAATAAAGAGAAAAAAAAGAGAAGGAAAAAAAAATTGCACACAATTAACCATATCTACGGGCTATCCAGAAGGCAGGTGACCCCTCATCCCCTGGTGGTGGTGGTTTCTCTTTTGTTCTATATATAGGAATAACCTTTGCAGGAAAAATACTGTACAACTTTTTTGTTGGGTTGTTTTGTTTTTTTTTTTCCTTTCCTTTTGAAACATTATCTGAACATTCTGTCCCTACATTTACACAGCTGAGCTGCTTGTTTATAAATCGGACCTGATCTGTACCAGTTCCTTAGGGAAATAATTAAAAAAAAAAAACAACCACAAAAAACCCCAAGCAACCTAAACTTCTTGAGGCCTTTGTCCCTTCAGGAGGAAAACAAAGGCTGGGGATCCTGCTCCCTTGGAGCTGAACGGCTCGTGGGGCTGGAGGGGGATGGGGTGCCTGCATGATGTTAGGAAAAATAATTAGGTTTCTTTTTTTTTAAAAAAAAAAAAACCAAAATGACAAACTTCATACACAAGGAACCTGTTGCTAGGCTGGTACACTTACAAACTGGCACTGAAATAACTATTATCAGAATTCATTCATACAGCTAGTCCTTCTGGAGCCCAGGTGTGTGTAGACAAGCCCTCTCTTTCTGACTCAGGTGAGGATTTGGGGTCAAACAGCTACTGTCTCACCTGTCAAGAGTCCGGGACAGTGTCCTGTAGTGTGTGTGCCCAGACTGGGCTAGGAAAACAGAGCAGGGAAGAGCTTGTAACCAGGGGAAAGCCCAAGCTTCTGGCTGTGGCAGGTCTCAACCCAGTATAGTTGCATTTGGTATGTGGTGCCCAAGCTATTAGCCCTACTTGGCAAAATTCATCAGCATGGACCTGGAAATGCACTAACTCCTAGCTGGACTACATCCTTGCCTCAGCTGGCATCTCCCCCATCTTTGAGCGCTCCGTGCTGCATAGGTTGCAGCAGTCTCATGTTTTGTAGCTGCAAAAATAGCATGACTGGGCCAACAGCTACACGGGTGCTGCAGAACAGACGTTCCCCCTCCCCACCCCAGTGCTGAGCAAAAGAGACTCCCCCCAGTCCAAGCAGGACATCCCACAGTGGGATCCTGCCCTTTCCTCCCTCTTCAGTGGTGCCATCACCCTCTCCCAGAAGTCATCAGAGATCCGTCTCGGTCCATGCAGAAAAACAGACCTGCCCATCTGCAGTGAAAGGCTGGGGACAAGGGCTTGGGGACCAGGGACATACCTGTCATCGTACGACCGCTTGGGTCAGAGAGCAAGTAGTATTTTCAAGGCTGCTTTAATGGCTAGGACGCTCTTCTGTGAGCACGGTGCTCCTTGTGCTGCACCGTGGGACAGAGTGTCAGCTCACAACCTCCTGAGATGGGGATACTGAAGCACCACAAAAACGCCTCGCCCTCAAAAGAGAGGAAGCACCTGGGAGTCGGGATGAGATGGAACTGGATGGGAGATTAACCCCAGTCCTCCAGTATGACAGACCCTTTAACTGCCTGCTGGGTTCTTCCCAAGTTACTTCAGCTAAATCCCTACAGGCAGGACAGCAGGAATGAGGAGAGGTGTCCTACAGAGAAAGTGTAGACTGAGAAAGTTTTACAATATAAATAGCATTCAAAATTATTATCATTAATAATAAAAAGGATCTGGAAGAACAGAGGAGTGTCCCATTCCCACCCCTGCTCATTCATTAATGCGTCCTCATTTATGTGACAATAAATACCCACTCCCACCCTTGCTGTCTGATGCCATTCATTTAATGCTGGAGAAAGAAGGGGGGAGGGGTGGAGAGAGAGAGAGTGCACCCCTCACCCCCTCCTTCCCACTGGCAAAAGCTGAGCTAGTTGTCTTTGTGACACCAATTCCTTGAATTTTATATATGTGTGTGTGTGTGTACATTATATATATAGAGAGAGACACACACACAAATATATATTTCTAAAATTCATTACCTGTTGTTCCCACCCCCCCCTCCAAGAAGTGGAGATTATTATTAATATCGTACAACTGAAAACATGGAAAAATAAAACCCAGAAAGAAAAATGGGGGGATAGAGCCCCACCCATAACAAAGGGTCCCCAGATGGGCACAGGCCCCACGCACCATGCAGGGAGCAAGGAAAAGCAGCCAGTACCCTCAAGGTTCATGTCTGTTATAAAAGGTACTTCTTGCTGCATCCTGCCCCCGTGTTCTGTGATCCGCAGAGTGAAGCACTGCAGCACCAGTCCTGCTGCAAACCTGTCTCTCTTATGGGGCCTGTGGAGGAGCATGGGTTTCCTTCCTTCCTCTCTCTCTTGCCCGTGTGTGGCACGGAGTTTGTTTTTCACTTGCTGTCCCAATCTTTGTTCTTGCCTCATATGGGGTCCTCTTAATAAATCTGTGTAAAAGCAAAACCAAACCACTGCTGCTGTTGTCTCTAAGATTAAGGAGAAGCTGCTGGAGCAACGGTAGAGGCTGGGGCAGCAGCTGGAGCTGGAGCAGGAGTTGGGGCTGGAGTAAGGGCTGGCTCGCCCTGCGGCCTGGAAGCATCGCCATGGTCTGTGGAAGAAGCAGCCTCCTCTGGTTCTCCATCTTCTTTAGTGGCCAGGCCCTCAGGGTCAGGCAGAGATTCTTCAGAATCTGTGTTCAGGTCTTCCTCTTCATCATCCTCCTCCTCATCATCATCGTCCTCCTCCTCTTCATCATCATCCTCTTCTTCATTCATCTCCTCCTCGTCATCTTCTTCATCCTCTTGGGAAGAGTCATCCTCGTCCTCCACATCACCAGAGCCAGATGCCACCGCCCCCTCCTGAGGTGCGGTCCCGGCTCTGCTTGGTGATGGACCTTCAGTCACCTCTGACTGCTTCTTGCTGAGGTCCAGGGAATCATTGAGGCCCACACCAGCCGCGTTCTGCAGGAAGAAGAGGGAGCTGTTGTTGTCAGTGCTGAGGTTGAGGGAACTGTCCAGGTTGATGGAAGAGTTCTGGATGTCATACTCGAGAGTGGAGTGGGCAAGGCCCTCAGGGCCAGGAGAGATGGCAGGAAGCTCCCCTCGCTCCTGCTTCTCATGTTTGCGCTTGTGCGAGTCCATCTGTGACATGCCCACCACCGTGTGTTTGCAGCCGGGGTAGGTGCAATGGAAGTGGGAGCACTTGAGTTTGTACTTGCAGTCAGGCACCTCGCAGTCCACGCTTGAGCTGAACTGGCAGAAGCCAGCAGCGCTGATGACGTCCTGCTTGCCGTGGTGCTTACGGTGGGCTGTCACCTTCGTGCTGTCAGTGCAGCGGAAGCCACAACGCAGACAGTGGAAGTGTGTGCTATTGCCAGAGAACTGACAGTCTGGGAAGTTGCAACTCAGCGAAGACTTGAAGCGTTTGAAGTCATCCAATACCAGGTTGTCAACGCGATCGTGATGCTGGGCGTGCTTATACATGTGGGTACGGCCACAGAACTTGTAGCCACAATTCTCCCGCGTGCAGTGGTAGTGGGTAACCTTGAGAGAGAACTGGCAGCTGGAGTCCTTGCAGTCTTCGTAGAGGTCATAGCGCCGAAATCCCTCCAGCATCATCCCTTCATCCAGCATCTTGCGTGAGGACGCGGTCTTGCGGCGCTTGCCAAACGGGGACATGTCCTCAATAATCCAGAAACGCTTTTTGGCCCCCGAGGCAGTTGGCATGGTGATGGTATTCCCTGAGGAGAAAAAGCAAGGAGTGGTGTTGCTGACAGCCAGGTCTCTCTGTCCCCAACCATCCTGGCAAGCTCTGCGTTTGCCAAGACACAGTGCTACAACTGTTCCCACCCAGCAGCCCGTCCCTCAAGCGCTTAGCAAGCCTGGACTCCGGGACTGAGGGCTGGCTGATGGCTGCTGCTCAGCGCTCTCTCAGCTTTCACCACCTTGCCTTTAATCGCTCCTCTGGCGTACAGTATCCTGTCCAAATTCTAACTGTTGCTCCTCTCTTTTGCTACTCTTGCAGTTTCTCTTGCTGCTTAAGCTCTAGTCCTATTTTCCTCAAATCAGACTTTAATACAGGGGGTCTGACTTGTTCCAGTCCAAGGACTGACGTGTTTTAGACGAGTTTTACTGTAGTTCACTGGGGTTAAAGTGGTGAGAGAGTTTAAACCTGCTAAAACCTGGTATGTATATAGTATTTTCCCCAATCCAGGCTCTTGCAGTACACCACAATTACCAAGGACAGGCAGGAAGTGAAGGAAGATCCCATGCATGATTAAAACCGCAAGGGGGGGAATTTATAGAAATAGGATGGACTTTGGCCAGAAGACTGCAACATCCCTCACTCTAATGAGCCTACATATTACGATGAGTGCACTTAGAAAGACAGATGGACAGATGTTCAATGGGGCTAATTCTCATCATCACTAGCCAGTGGACTCTGAGAGAAAATACCAGTTCTACAGCTTTCCCTTGGGTCTCAAAAATCACATGATGCCCCTAGTAAATAAAGAGCTCTCATCTATCTTCCACTTTCATTCACAGGGCCAGCATAACTGGCTAGTGCTCACATCCCCCAGGATCAAGCTGACATCAAGGACTCGACCTCATTATATCTATTAACGTCTTTTTCTTCTCTGCTTGCTATTTCCAGCATCAAACCACCATCTCCAGTATCAACACGCAGCACAGACAAAGTTGGAGGCAGGGATTTCTCACCAGGTGCAGAGCTGTGAGTGTAATTGGAAATTATAGCTTGCAAATAAAACATACTTTTTCTTTTTTTTTTTTTTTTGCCTCTCTTGATGCTGGAACTGCCATCCTCTTAAAAAGAGGCATGATTTGTGACATGCAGTGCCTGGGGCCTAAGACTCCAGAGCAGCTTGCATCCTTGTCTATGAGACTGAAGAAACAGTCATCGGTTTGACTGCTGCAGAATTGGTTTTTTCTGGCTGATAAGCAGACATTAAAGGCAATAAATACTGGGTTTGCCATATCTGGCCCTTTAAACGACAACCTTTTAAGAGAACATGGTGGTGGTTGAAGGAAGCCTCCAAAGGTTGCAGTGATGGAAGTCAATGGAAATGGCAGCAGCAACCCCACCTCCTGAAGTGTCCAAGATTGCAGGATACGCAAAGGACAAAAGACTTGGTTACAGGGCACTTCTGCTCAAGCTGCAAGTAAGGACACCAGCTTGGGGCACCTGTGGTGAGACCATCATCTGTGGTGACATGTAGCTGGTGGGAATGGTGTGCTAAGGCCAATTTAACCAGCAACCAATAAAAGAGTAACTTTCTGTCACTGCAGATTTGAAATTGGCACGCTCTTAGCTACAGAGTCTGTCACCAATTCCTCCCTGTTTCCCCCAGACACCCCATATTGTAAGATCTCATTCTCTGCTTCCAGGTGACTAGTTTAAGCGCATCGTTGCCTGGGCAAAATTGCTGCTTTTCCTGATCAACTCCATACTCCTTCTCTAAAAGAACAAAATTAACAGCCAAACCATCAAGTCTTTTGTCCTTAGTATGAATGCTCATCTCCTCTGCCTTCAGACAGGAATCAGGATAAACCATTTTAGGGGAAAGACTTTGGATGGGGAAACCTGGGGAATAGCTAGAATTTAAACTTTTCCTATTTTAAAGTCAATGTATCTGCTCAGCTTTCACAGCACTTCAACAGGATGGGCTCAGAGCTGCACTTAAACCGATTCTGTTTCCTCACACAGGCAGTTTCAGGGCAAGGGTGTGAAGAAGAGACAATAACCTGGCACCCAACTGAAGATTATAGACCTCAACAGATTTAATCCCAAGCAAATCTCAAGGGTAAGTGCATGCCATAAACTTGTCTTCTCAGCTACTAATAATGTAAACATTCATGAAAATGTACAAAGGTAAAGAGAAATGTAAAACTCTATCATTAGAGATAAAGCACAGCACAAGGTTAAATGTTTCAGGCTGCATGCACGTGAGTGTAAAAAAATCCAAAAAGGCAGCAGAAATGTAGTTTGTTGTGGGTTTTGTTCATTGGAACACACTCCTCTGGACAAGGCAAGGATTCTCCTCCCGACAAGTCCCAGGAGCAAAACCTGTGAAACTTCCCAGTGGAGCTGGTCCCACAGCCATGCTCCCTACCGTTGCGTTTGCACCGTACTGAAACCGGCAGGAAGAATGACTGGGGTATTTGAAGGCTGCCAGAATCCTCTTAAGCATGAACTTTAAGCACAAATACGCCTTTAATTAACTAGAAAAGAGCTGAGAGTTGGGAAAAGAAGCCAAAACTGAGACACACCCTAAAAAACATTCCCAGCTGGAATGAGAGTCTGAGACATCTCTGATCTTAGTCACACATGGGAAACATGGCAGCTCAGAACTAAAAATCTAGCTGTATTTTCTGCAGCTGTTAAGAGCAGATGTAAATAACAGTGAGTGTGAGAAACGGCCTGAGCTGTCTGGTGATGTCATCGTGGTGACACTGACTGCACGTGGCGCTCTTGCTGGTGCTGGGGAAAGCAGCCCTCAATTTTCCAGCTTGGTATGCGAATAGGAAGCAGTGAAACTTACAAGAACTATAAAAATACGGGAATTAGGTACCATGGCAACATTTACCTGCTGGGGTGGGGGCAGCAGACTATGGGAGGCACTGGGCTGGGTGGCCTGGAAGATTTGAACAACAATTCCAAGTTCCATGAATGCTACATGAGCAGAAGTTTGCTTTGTAGCCATCCTGCTGTTACCAAGAGGCTGAAAGGGCGTTTTAGCTATGGAATTTGTTAGATTTGGAATTCCATAGTTTGGAATCGGTGGAAACTGCTCTCAGGTATCCCAGTGTCCCTCAGTGATTTGCTGTGGTTTTGGTTACCCTTCTCTGCTGAGAAAAGGAGTCGGCACGGACAGGCCCTTGGATAAAGTTAAATAAGACACAGAGTGACGTTTGCTCTTTTACTGACCCAAAGGTGCAGAGAAAAAATAAACGTGGGCGGGGTGAGTGGGAAAGGAGATGGCACTAAGAGAGAAAGCAAAGAAGTGTTACCTGCTGCATCCTGAACTAAGGGAACGTCACTTTTTACTGGAGTTGGAGTGGCAATGATGGGCGAAAACCCAGTGGTGCCGGCGGCAGGCATGACAATGCCTCTGCTGGATCCAAGAGTGGCACTGAGCAGAGAGTATGAGAGACAAGATGGAGAGAAAAGATAGGGGAGGGTGGGAAGGGGAGACCTAAGCAGGGCTTGTGAGAAAGATGGAGGCAGAGATGGTGGTTGAGGTTGTGGTGCATTGTGGGTAGCGTCATCGGCAGCAGCAGTAGCAGTAGGAGGAACCAGGCAGCCTGGAGAATGTGGAGAGAAAAAAAAGCAGAAAAAAAAAGGAAAAAAAAAAACGAAAAAGAACAAAACCAAAACAAAACAAAAACAAAAAACAAAAGAACTGAAATGAGAACCCAAGAGCAGAAGCAATATGATGAAAATGGAAAATACATTCACAAATGTATGAAACAGAACTGTAACAGAGAAGAAACAGAAGGTGAGGAACTGACAGCATCAGGAAGAGGAGGGTTGTCTCTGCAGAATGCAAGGTGGCTCCAGTGGCCTGGGGGAAGAGCCACAGGTTTCATGCACAAATTCCTGCTCATTTGGTCCTTGCTCATCTGACTAGTGCCAGCTTGTACCAGCTCATAACTGCAAGGGTGGTCTTATGCTTCGGGTGGTGGAGTTCCTCACTACCTGGGTAGTGGTGGGGGACCATGTCCTAGAAGTGTGACCCGGGGCAGACGGCATCCCAACAAAGGAGAGAGGGCCGAGAACCACTGTCCAACTCTGGAGGAGCTTTAATATCATGGGGCAACCACTGTCATGACCCAGCAGTGTTCATACAACACATGGTCAGATGTGATATATGCTCACCTTCACCTAACTGGTGTGGGAAAGAAAAGTAGGAAAATGTGCATAAAATTAAAGCCAACTCGGTGAGGCAGCCTATCCAGAACCTAACACTGAACCCTGGGAAGGAGAGCTAAGAGATCCCTGAATCCCCACTAGCTGATAACAGAATTCATAAAAGGTGTCTGACTACAGCAAAGACAACCCTGCAGTGCAGGGCAGTGGGAGATGGCTGCGCGCTCTCCAGGCAAACGGGACACGGTGGCAGACACTTCCAAAAAGAGGGGATGATGGCAGTCTCCTCTGCAACGCCGCACGAAGTGGAACAAGAGCTTTTGCTTGAGGAAGGGAGCTCACTGAGACGTTTTTATATGTTGATTTCTCAAGATGTGGTAGTTTTTCCCCCCTGTGTATATAATATTTGCTATTGTACAGGCTTTCTGTACCTCAACAGTACAGGACTGTGCCTGACCTCAGATGCCATGCTGCACATGGCAATACAGAAGGGCATGAGGGGAAATGCTGAGTACAGAACAGGCCCACAAGTGGTTTTTTCTTTGGTTTTTTAAAATTGGTTATTAAAATAGATCCAACTCTACGAGACAGGCTAAAACCCTCTCTTCAGAGTGGAAAAAAAAATACACTGTTAGTTCATGGATGCTTGAGCTGCACATTTGGATGGTTCTCTCCCCACAAATGAGGGAGGGAGCTCAGTTAGTACGAGGCGCTACTGTGAAGCTGGTACAGTTTATGTTTTAAGGTGCAGTTGTCCTTTGGCCTCTCTTCATGAGCTTATCTCCCGAGAGCAGGCAAACGATGACCCATTTCACACAGCCTCCCTTCTCCTTACCTGCTGATGTACTTTCATTGCCCACTGGAGTGCTGGAGCAGCTGCGGTCCATATTGGAAGATTCAGAGGAGATACCCCCAGGGCTACAACCAGTGTAGTCCATGTACTCATCGGTTTCAGTGTCCATCATGCTTGGGGGTCCCTGAAAGGAAGCTGGGGTTCCTGATGAGGCTGGGCTGGGTGCCATGCTGCCAACCTGGGGGAGATTCTCATTTCTTGGAGTGTGGCCAATAACCTGCAGCAAGAAAACAGGATGGGGACTTTCACACCAAAAGCAAGATGCCAAGACCAAAACCATCTGTCTGTACGTTTATTTCTCTCTGCCACAGTTCATGAGGGATAGCTGGAACATGCTCCTGAGTGGAACCCATGGCACTGGGGCCAGGAGCCTGAATCTTCCTTCACTGGGAGCTCAGAGCACTAAACTTGGCACACGTATCCTGGTATGTGAATTGTGATGCGCTCAGAGGCTGGGAGTGTTAATCTTGGCACCAGGATCCTGGAGTGTGGATTCTGATGCATTCAACAACAGGAGGTGTTAATCTTGGCATCACTACCTTGCCATGGAGGTCCTGCTGCAGTTAGAGACTGGAAATACAACTACCGACACGACTGTCCTGGTCCTGCCTGCTGAGACATTGCAACAGGGGAGCAGTGACGTGTCTGCACACCGTCGTCACACGCGGCTGCTGTGGCCTGGCATGGTCCCCTGCAGAGTGACACGGGTGGGTACCCAGCAGCAACGTCTACCCTAACACACCACTGAGTGTGCACTGAGCAGCAAGGAATGGGGACAGTGGAGGAAGTATGTTTAGCTGCAGAAAGGTGGTGGCAGTGCAGTACTCTGGTTAGCTTTGCCACACACCCTGATGTGTGATTTCATTCTTGTTCTGGTGTTTGTTGGACAAACTGGGCTGAGCGCAGCAACAGGGTCAGAACAGCACTGTGTGCCCCCAGGACTGCTCAGGGCCATGCTTAGCACTTCTGCACTGCAGAACTGACACAGTATTGCCAGGGGAAGGGCTGGACTCAGCACGTACTGAGATGACCAATGTATTTGTTACATCTCTCCTAAGGTTGGTTCTCGCACCGAAGCTTTTTGGGTTCAGAACACAAACTACCACAACAGTAACACCAGGGCCTTGGTATCTGTGAACTCATTCAACCCGACAGCATTTGACCTGCACAATTAACTTATTGACAGTACTTAATAACTAAATAGGCACATCCCATCCCCATGTTGTGGAATGAAAGGGGGTTTCCATCTTGCTTCCACAGAAGGCCCTTTTGTTTTTCATATCCTGGAAGATGTCCTTAGGGTCAGATCAGTCACAGCCAGCTCATTTCATCTCCCAAGTCAATGGAAGTTAAAGCAACTAAGGAATGAGAAGAGGCAGGAGGTTGCCGGACTGCTGCCACTGTGAGCAGCAGCTCAGTGCTGCAGCTGAAACCCTTCCATTCAGTCCCAAACCAGACAAACCTCATCTGCCAGTTGCTCTCAGTTACATGTTAGAAAAGAAGCAACTGCATGCTCTGCTACTTCCTGAGAGAGGTCAAGGAGTGCCCCAAACTAATTCCAAATCAATAGGGGAAGAGAATTTTTGAGACTGGTAGTTCTCCTGTTCTAGGTGGAAGCAGCAAATAATTCTTAAAGCGTAACAGGAAATGTTGCTTTAACCAGAGCATTCAATTCTTCCACATCCTAACCACTGCAGTTTTAACAAGCCAATTGGTGTATATTGAGAGAGCAGGGAGTTCAAGTTGTAAATATGAGTATTTTACTGTTATCTTTCTCAATTTTTTTCTCCATAACTCACAAGGAAAAGCTGTTTACACAAAGTCTGTGCTTCACCATCTTTGCTCATACTGTAGAAGTCCAACCACGTAAAGCCAGAGGGGGTGAACTGGCCCATCCCAGCTGGGTCCCCCAGTGCATACATCTATCCTTAAGAGTTGGGTATGAGTGTTTTGGCGCTAAAGCAGTTCTGCAGCAACCAAAGGGACCAACACTACATGCAGATCTACAACAGAAATAACCAATGACTCACCTGAGTAGGAACACGATCAAAGTTCTTCCCCAGCATCCTTCTCATGTGCTTTCTGGCGTGGGATGTCATTTGGTGCTTGAGCAGGAAGGAGAACTGGCAGCCCTCTCGAATGCAGTGGAAGTGGCTGTTCACCTGGTTGTATTTGCAACCTAAAGACACAAAATCATTGTAGGACATGAAGGTACCAAGAAGGACAGGGACACAGGGAAGATGACTGGAAGTTGGGACATGGGTTTCTGGTGGACTATCAATTTCTTCTGCACCTTCAGGTTCTTCAGCAACAGCCCTCAATGAAAACCCATGATCTTTTGCTTGCTGAGCAACTGCAAGAGTGTTTTTTTACAGTGTACATGGATTTAAGAGGTGAGGCTGAGCTGCAGACTAGTCCCATCCCTCTTCATTCTGTTATAAAGAAAAGAACATTACCATTCCATCTAGTAGTGCCTACTGCTCTCCAGTTTAGCTAGCGCCTTTGCCTTTACAAAGAGAACAAGCCCAAGACATTTAGCTGTATCACAGAAGTTACAATCAAAAATACACAGTCACAATTAGATTAGAAATGAAAGGTTTGTCTTATCTTTTTTTCCCTTTAACTGTGCTCTCAGAGAAGCAGTCTCTTAAAAGCTGTAGCTCTGGACAGTGTATGCTCTGTGGTCAGATAGAAATGAGCCAGGAAGTGGTTACTGCCACTCCACATGTGTTGTGTAATAGGGGCAGCTACTAAACAACACACAATTCATATGGGCTGTGGCACACAGCACTTGACACACATTTTGCTCCTCATGCGTAGGTCCATGGCGGGACTTTGTGTACCTCGTTAACAGACAATCCTGAACAACTACATTCTATAGCCAATAAATAATGGCTGGTTGCAGTTAAAGCAGAGCTATATCAATAATCAGGTTCTGGCTGTTCTCTGTCAGCCCTTGGCCATACTTGTATACACAGAGGTACAGGCTGGCTCGGTTTTACTCACCCAGCCATCATCTATCTACACCCCCCACCTTTACTGACACACCGACCTATTTTTGGTCTCTCTCCCTCCACCCATCCATGCATGTATATATTTATACAGGTACATACATATAAAAATCCATCCCATGTGTTTGTTCAGAACCATTCACAGCCCTCAGAGCAGGCCAGTGCTTTCTGCACCCGTTATACAGACACACACAAAACCCAAACTAGAGAGACACAGACATGCATTTACATGTTGGTGTAACCATATACACCTACAGGAACACATCCAGCTGCCCCAGTCCAGCACACCGCCAGTATCTACATGGGCAAAAGCAGAGTTCTGGCTAAATGTATGTTTATTGCATGGCAAGCCCAACCTATAGGCACATGTACATACTGCTGGATACATGTACATCACTCCAGAAAATAAACAGGGCTGACACAGGCACAGCCTGTAGATGCCTCGCTGCCAAACAGCTCCCCATCACCCAGCCCATCATCAGCTCCCAGATAGTGTTTTATGTGCGTGCCAAGTTTATGTTTGTTTAGGTATCGCACTCCCCCACAGCCCCACCTCATCTGCCCTCCCCTCCCCAGCACGCTGTGCTGTTCTTTGGGCTGGAGAACAAACAGTGCTGGCGGGACCGAAACAGTATCAGCAAAGGGCAGGTGAAGGCTCGCCTGTTGCCAGGGCACCCGTGTAGGCTGCGTGTCATATATCACTGTCCTGCTTTGTCTGGCCCCTGCTATCACCTGAACCACCTCACGCTGAGTAAATAACAGCAACTGCCCAATCTACTGACATGTGTAAATGAGACCTAGGTAAGTACTGGCCCTGGTGTGTTGACACTCATTACCCTGGTTACCACAAACAAGCTACCATTTGGGGACAAATTCATGATGTAGTCAAACCTGAAAATAAAAATTTGGTTCTAGTTATTGTGTCTGTTTCCCTGCAAAGGGAGAGAGCAGCACCCGGCAGTGTTACTGGGAACCCTGCTCCCTGTTTTGTTTCAGCCTTTTTCCCAACCAGAGGCGATAGGGAAGACAGGGTCTGTGACACTGGTAAGCCAAAACCCAACTGTGAGGGTTAAATAAATCCCAGACAGTTCAGGATAGAGCTCCTTAGGGATTCCCCCCAGTCCAGAGCCCTGGATTCCAGCTCTAGACACCTCCCTGGGAAAGTTGTCTACTTTCTGTTGTTCTGCATTTGTTTTACCAGCTTTACACTAGAGGCACTTAGATTGAGTAACTACTGCCGTGCTGCTAACAGTTCTGGCAAGTGGGCAAGCTCCAGTCTGAGCCTGTGCCACATCTCAGGGGTCTCCTCAGGCCGGGCACTGGTGGGAGGCTGGCACAAAGGGCCAGCACTGCATTCCCTGCTGCTCACACGTGCTGTGGGGAATGGCTTTGGACCATCTGGTGCTCAATGGAGTTAAATCCAGCTGGCAGCCGGTCACAAGTGGTGTTCCTCAGGGCTCAGTATTGGGGCCTTTCCTTTTTAATATTTTCATTGATGATATAGATAAGGACATAGAAAACACTATTAGTAAGTTTGCAGATGACACTAAGTTGGGTGGGAGTGTTGATCTGCTTGAGGGCAGGGAAGCTCTACAGAAGGACTTGGATAGACTGGATAGATGGGCCAATGTTAATGGCATGGCCTTCAATGAGGCCAAGTGCCGGGTCCTGCACTTGGGCCACAACAACCCCATGCATCGCTACAGGCTTGGGGCAGTGTGGCTGGAGAGCTGCCTGGCAGAAAAGGACCTGGGGGTGCTGGTCGACAGGAGGCTGAACATGAGCCAGCAGTGTGCCCAGGTAGCCAAGAAGGCCAATGGCATCCTGGCTTGCATAAAGAATAGTGTGACCAGCAGAAGTAGGGAGGTGATTGTCCCCCTGTACTCAGCACTGGTGAGGCCACACCTTGAGTATTGTGTCCAGTTCTGGGCACCTCAGCACAAGAGAGATATCGAGGGGCTGGAGCGAGTACAGAGGAGGGCAACGAAGCTGGTGAGAGGCCTGGAGAATAAGGCTTATGAGGATGGATTGAGGGAGTTGGGGTTGTTTAGTCTGAGGAAGAGGAGGCTGAGGGGAGACCTCATCACTCTCTACAACTGCTTGAAAGGGCACTGTAGAGATATTGGTGCTGGTCTCTTCTCACAGGCAATGAGCGACAGGACAAGAGGGAATGGCTGCAAGCTGCAGCAGGGTAGGGTTAGGCTGGACATGAGGAAAAAGTTTTTCCCAGAGAGAGTGGTCAGTCAGTGGAATCAGCTGCCCAGGGAGGTGGTGGAGTCACCCTCCCTGACTATGTTTAAGAGCAGATTAGATGTGGTGTTGAGGGATCTGGTGTAGGGGAGAACTTGTAGAGTAGGGCTGATGGTTGGACTTGATGATCCCAGGGGTCTCTTCCAACCTAAATGATTCTATGATTCTATGAAAAGGGAGTAGTTTACTGAATGCTCCATACCACTGTCTCCGGTTATTTGCCCTTTGGCTTTTGTTACACTGCACTGACTAAAAAAAATAGAAGTTTCATTTGAAGCTGCCTGGAATCAGGCAAAGCAGCAACTTCCTTGATAGAGGAAGACTTGCACATGGGGCACTCACAGAGCAGGCATTTCCCCTGCGCCTTTTGTCACTCCAGATGCACTCAGAGCACACTTAAACTCCACCCAAGACAAGCAGTAGGCCCAAAAGACTACAAAGTACAAAAAAACCCCCATCAAACAAAGGCGGCCTTGACAATTAGATAAAAAAAGAAAAACAAAATATCCACAAATAAATACATAAACATACACAGGTGTATATAAAAACCTCCATATTACAGTTTCTGTCTATTTCTTGGGTCTACTTGGGAAAACCTGCTTAACTCAGGCAGATCAGTAACTGTTTCCTGCTTTGTTCCATTTCTTGTTTCCTGCTTTAATGACCAAATACTTATTATTCGTAACTGGCAGGCTCTAACTCATGGCGTTCTCAGCCTGGCTATGGGACAGATCACATGAGGAGGGTGACGGGGGGAAAAGAGGAAGACTCACCCAGTCTGCCACACTCCTCTCGCTTGGTGAAATACTTGAAGCCATTGGCTGCCCTTCTCTCTGCCTTCTCGTGTTTCTTCACGTGCCAGGGCAGCTTGGTGGTGATGTTAGTCACGAAGTAGCAGCCAGGACGAAGACAGTGGTAATGCCCTCGCATCCTGAATTCACAGTGCTAGAGAGGAGCAAACGGGCAGGTCACTTTAAGCATATCTACACCTGCCTGCTACTAACACTGTCCCTCCGAGACAGGAGAGAGGCCTGAACCGATACAGCAGATCACATCCATTTTATCTTCCACAAGCTGCAGTGCAAATCTGTCCCCTGGCGAGGTCTTTGTATGGCTGTCACATATTCTGTATTGCACTACTCGACGCTGAAAGATCCTAAACCCAACTCATGGCCAACCTTGGTATTCAGCACAGATTTTTTCACTGTATTTCATCCTGTGCCTCTTAAATCATTCTAGCTGCCTTGTCCCCTTCACCCATGTCAAATAAAAGCAGTGAGATTTTCAATTGGGTTAAATAAAGCATTTTGCTAGAGCACTAATAAAGACCGGTTGTGCAGTCAGACCAGGAATGAAACTGCCTGGCTTCCTACTGGGTACCTACTTGCTCTTTCCCATCCTTCTCCCCTAGACTCAGGCTGGATCACCGCCTTCAAGTGGCTCTTACCTGGTTCGGACAGAGACACTGCAGCGAGTAGTAAGCGAACTGGTCTCGCACATTCACCAAATTATTGTTGGGGTTGATGTGGTCCAGGCAGTGGGATTCTGCTTTGCCAGAGGTTTTGCACACATACTTGCAGTTCCCAAAGAGACAGTGGAAGTGGAATTTGTTGGCGTACTTGCAGTCTGTTGCCAGGCAGGGATCACTGGAACACATCCAAAACCCAATCATCACCTTCACTCATTTCACACATTTGTTTCTTTGCCAAAATTTAATTCAAGGGGAGCCCAGCTGAAGCCTCTGTTCCAAACATGGCCTACGTATTTCCCATAGCCACCTTCCTCTTTAGTAGAATCGATGCTGCCAACGCTACTGTGATTCCACCAAGCTTGTGCACTTTCTTGATTAAGGCTATTAAAGTACAGCAATGCATCCTGGGGTCTGTAGTCTTCCAGCTTAAAGCTCTCTCAAGGTCTGGATGGATGCTGTTTCTCCTTTCTGCCTGTACTTACCTCAGTGGGTTCAGACAGTTTGTCCCATCTCAATTTTGTGTAACTGAAACTCTCAGCCACACACACTGCAAGGTGCCAGGGCTTCCCCTGCTTAGGCAATATCGGTGGTGGCCTATTTAATCAGCTAAAGTTTTGGTACTTTACTCCCCCCACCCATTCCATGGATTTCTGGCTGCACAAACAGAGGTTAGATTGGGGGCAGCTGAACGCTGCTCTTGGATCCCAAGCACTGTACCCAACGATACCTACTCAGACACGTGAAACAGAATCAGTACACTTCTGTGAAAGCAGACAAATGACTCCCAGTATATGACCTAGAGACTTATAGTCACCAGCCTGACCGTATCCTGGACTCCCAGGTCATTTCTGTGCCCCTCTCTCTGTGTCAGAGAAATAACACCATCATCACAGCAACACTGTGAAACTTCTTTAACGTTTTAGAAGAAGTTCAGCAAGGTACCTTACCGTCTGCCAGATACCTCCCTTGAGAATGACTTTGTAAACTAACGCTACAAAACCAGGGGAACAGAATTTAAAGGAGACTTATTAAACCTGTACAAAAGTTCAGCCAGGACAGCAAACCTCTGACAAACCTGAAGTGAGAGAGAATTGCTCACTGTCCCTTGAGCTGCCAGGGGACCCATTCCTGGTAAGGCACTTGTGCCCCCTGCGCTATCTGACCCCCAGTTTTTGTCACTGGAAAAAAAACCCAACTGTATAATACTGAGTTACAGATGGCATTCCTAGGAAAACGCCACAGAGCTCACTGGGGACACATCCAGGAGAAACCCAGCAAGCTTCCCCACGAGCAATCTGTAAACATCTACTCTTGGTTAGTTCTGGGTACTTTGGTGTGGGAACATCTCACCATTGCATGACTGAGCACTCAGTTGCCCACTGATTTTCGCTCAAGTGCAGAAACTCATGGTAAGTCTCAGACTCACAGCAAGATCTGCAGGTGGGTCACTCAGGCATCATGCTGAAAACTTTAAAATGCTGTGCCACCTCTGTAGCCTCCAGTGTCAAAAATATGGCAAAGACACATGTATTTTTGTACAGCTCTCATGAGGTATGAAAAAGGCTTCAGTCATTTCAGCAAGTTCCTCTCTCCTCTACACTTGTACCTAAAACTGCTGCTAAATGTACTCAAGAAGCCTGCTTTTCTTCCTAGGAAAACTGCAATTATTTTCTAGATTTTATAGAAATAAATTGTCTGTGAGATAAAGCCTGGAGTTCTTTCTAGACAGAAGCTCTCAATGGGTGAATATAGGTGTAGCACTGCAGCTCTGAGGAGCAGTAAAGAGGGGATTGCAAGGCTGGGGGGGACATAAGGAGCCAAGAAGCATCTACAACTTACTTCTCCTGGAACTGCAGAAATCCGGGCTTGACCTGAGGCTTGGCGTTCTCCAAGGAAGTTGTTGCCAGGGGTGAAGTTGCCAGGTTAGGCACTGATGCTGGGATCTGAGGCATCTGGGGTATGGTTGAAGCCAGCTGCTTCCAAGCAAGCAGTGTGGGGGCAGAGGGCACAGTAGCTGGACTTGGAGTGGGCACGTCAATGGCAGGAGCACTTGCCATGGTGACAGAAGTAGCAGATGGCGATGAAGGGGCCAGTGAAGCCTTATTCTCAGTAGCAGTTGAGAAGGGAGACTCAGAGTTACTTTTCACAGTTCCACCCTCAGTGCGGAAGTGAAAGCTGCAAAAAAAGACAATGTAATTTGGACATAAATCTTGACCATGGCCTATAACTTGCTTAAACATCAAGGAGAACATGGCAGGAATCTACAAACAAATTAGCTGAGGTTCAATCCTCAGAGGGGCTCTGCAAATTCATGGAAAGACTTGGGGGCCTCCTAGACTGTCTGTGAAGAGTAGGGAGTTTATTAAAAGGGGTGGAGACAGAAAGGTGCAAAACCTTGTTCGAATCAGAGATGTCAGAATCACTGCAGTCAGTGAGATCAATGCACCCACGAGGGCGGCTGCCCATGGCTGTTGTGAGAAGCCAGTAGTTTGTGGTAGTGAACCACCAGGGAACCATCCACCAGCAGAGACCCACTGTGCCAACAGATCTGTCTTAAAACATCTCCTTCCCTTTAAAGCCCTCCAGAATCAGTCACAAATCACCAGCTACTGAAGACATTACAAGACAAGGAACAATAAAATGCTTTCTACACCGCACTGATGGGGAGCTGTCTGCTCCCCAGAACAGCTGTATCCTGGGACAATGGCTGGGTTTACAGCATCCTCTCCCCCACTTATTTTCTTATTTCTTTGTATACTGTATTTGGGCACTGTGAGAAATATGGGTCTCAAACAACAGGCTGTCAAGCAGACTATGGAAAAACACAAATGTCCAGTTCTCAGCCTTGCCAACACTAGGAGAGACACCTCTTTTTCACAAGCTGAGTGGATTTAGGGTGAAACAAAATTAAAGAGCACTGAGTGATCTGCAAAAATTTTAGCTGAGCACACAGGAAGCATGTGGATGCCCCAGCTGCTGCCCTCAGGACTGCCCATGTTCCTGCTCTGGAACAGTTGCTCTCTCTCATCCTGCAGTGTGTGCTGTGGAGGGTTCCTGGGCCTGGCCCTCTACTCACTTGGCGTGTTTGATGGCTCCATCCAGGGTGCTAAAGAGGGCACCGCACTCCTCCACCACGCAGTGGAAATGCACCTTATGGAGAAAGTCGCACTGTGCGTCGCAGAAGTCCTTGGTACCAAACCTGGCAAAGCAGACAAACAGGCATCTTACAGAAAGCCCCAGAAGACACACGGTGTTGGAACAGTCATATTTGGTTTGGTTTTCAATTCTACTACTGTTCTGTTCTCTAAGGTCACTCTCCCTACTGCACAAACTGCTGGCATTCTTGCTTGATTACTGCCCGCTCTATGGGTCTGAACATACAGAACAAGAACCTAATTTCTCTCCAATTGAACTTAACTGAGACAATCCCATTCACTTTTAGTGGGAGCAAAATATAGAACTACCCTGAAACAAAAGATGAAAATCATTAGTGTTCTTGAGCACCCCATGTACAAAAGCCAAGGCTCTGAGGAATGATTGAAGATTAGGAAATTAAGGGAAATCCAGACCAAGGGGACACTGCTAAAACATTGCAGGTTTTTATGGTTTTTTTTTATGTTTGCTACTGGGAGTAGCAAAAGGGAAGAAACAACAGTGGTTCAAGAGAATCTACATCCAGAACCTGCCCACCCTCCACCTTGAACCAACAGGGTGTCACAAAGATGGGAGAGATGCAGTATCGCCTATCAAGCAACTGCAGCCTCGTGTGCGTAAGTACTGAAAGGCACAGTCCCTGAAATCCCTGAAATCAGAGGAAACAATTTTGCTGTGATGCAAAAACCAGAGCAAAGGCCATCATTGAAGAGATGCCTCTTGTCATCTCAGAGGAAATGGTCAAGAGGGCAAGACCAACTAAGCAGAGTTTCACTGCTCATCCACTGCTGAGATTCTCCACGCTTAGTAACAGAAGCACAAATACATGGGATTTCTGGAAACTCCAGAGTGTCAGGGAATCGAGAAATCAAGTCAAAAACATTGGCAGGAAGGATTTGAAACTTAACGGGGGAATCTTGCATAATTAAGATACAACAAACTACAATTGCTCTGATGAGCAGGAAAGCAAGAAACAAACAGCAGCCTGTGTGGTCCCAGGAGGGAACTCTGCACAATTCGAGGGTAAAGGAAGAAAAACTCATGCTGGAGAAGGAGAAGGCAGGCCAGTGGATAACGAATACATGCAGTCAGTTAAGGCTTGCAGAGAGAAGATGAAGGAAAGTAAAAGTGTGGCAAGAAGTAAGAAACCAAGATACTGCAAGATAAGACATTCCTTTATCAGGGACAAGAGGTATTATACTTGGAGAGAAAGTCCAATAAAAATGGGAGGTGATGAATCAAAAATGGCTGCCACCTTATAAAATTTGATTTGCATGGGAAAAGTAAAGGCGAAGCAGACAACTAGGGATAAAATGAAAACCTTCTCAAACAGCAGATAAAGGGACTGGTTAGAAAATATAAATATGCATAAATCAACCAGTCTGGATGATGTATGTCCTGAAGTGCAATGGAAATTAACCCACAAACTGATTGCATTACTATGTCCTATTTTTTTAAGCCACAAAGAGTGAGGTACTAGGAAATTGGCAAAAAAAAAATAAAAAAAAAATCCAGGTACTGATTCTTTCAGGGGGAAAAAAAACCAACAAAGACGACAAGTGATCTTTGGCAATTATCATACCTCTAGTCTTAACTTCTCCTTCCAGTAAAGTAATAGAACAAATATTAAGAGGGAGGAGAAAATCATTAAACATCTAGAGGATAAAGGAACCATAAGCAATAAACAGCATCAGGATTATAAAGAATAAATCTTGCCAGACAAATTTAATTGCTTTTTTTGATAGAATTACAAAATTAGTGGATGAAGGGATGCAATATATTTGGATTTTAGTAAAGCATTTTGATACAGTCTCGCATATGCTTAGAATTAATTCAAATTGGCCTGGATGTGAATGCTACCTCGTGGATTGAAAACTGGCTGAAGGACCGTAAACAAAGGCTAATGACAAACAGCAACACAGCTGGGAGGAGGTGTCTTGTGAATGCTGTGAGGATGACTTTGGTTAGGTCTCAGCTTATTTAACATCTTCATTAGGAATGAAGGAGAAGGAGAAAAACAGCATGTTAATGAAATTCACAGAAGATACTAAACTGGGAGGAGTTGACTACACCAGTGCAAGAGGACAAAAAATAGTACCGAGAGGCCTTCCAAGAGAAGGGAGCGGGTTCAGAATCCAAGAGTCGTTATTTGGAGATATACAGCTAATACATCTGGGAGGTACTGTTATACACAGGAGACTCGTGAGAGCACCATTAAAAGCAATCCTGTGTAACAGTGGATGGTAAACTTGATCCGTATACATTATGCAGTATAGATGCAAGCAAGGTAGCACAGCCATGAGCTGTATATATGGGGGCAGGAAGCTTGTTCCATCTGAGTGGTGAGACAGGACTGGCAGCCCAATTCTGCACCCATTCAGGGAAGAGCAAGAACAACAACAGCAACACGATCAGCAGGCTGAGGGGACTAATTTACAAAGTCAGATTAAAGGAAGTAAATAAGCTTGGTTAAATGGTATGCTAAAAGTCTGTGACTATCTGAAGGGGGTGAACTCCAGCTGCAGAGAGGAATTATCTGCTGTGGTTCAAGGGGATATAAACCAGGAGAACTGCAACAAAATTACAAACAGGGAAATTCAGGCAGCATACCATGAAAAAATCATGACAGTGAAACATTAGGTGGTAGAATAATGCTCCCAGAGACAAGAAAATAGCCACGCTGCTTGGTATAATTAAAACTAGGCTGGACGAAATGCAAATAGACTGCAGGGAAGGATCCTGGACTGGCCAGGGGCAGATGGACTGGAAGACTTTCTAGTCTTCCCCACTGAAGCCTGTGATTTGCCAAGTGTCCACAGGCATTTGTAGGCAACGATCTGTGTCAGAGCACAGACCCACACGTGTCTGCCTGGGTGTATCTGTGCATGCTTGAAGCGTGCGTCTGTCTGGGCATGTATGTGCATGTGTCTGTGTGGGTGAGTTCTGAATCTGTTCCGCTTTCCTTTCAAGCCTCCTTGTCTACAACAAAACCAGCAGAAACCATCTCAGTTTCCATACCCCTCGTACTCCTGGTCTTGTTTCAGTGGCCTGCTCCCACAGTGACAGAAAATGCCACAACAAGCATTTTAAGGCTTCTGTGATCTGTGTGCAGTAACTAAACATGGTCCAACAGAAGATCATCATTAAGAGCAAGCCTTGGGTCCACTGGGTCCCCTGCCCCTGCAGACTGGGGACATAAAAAGGAGCCTAAGGTGAAGTCCAGGCTAGCAATACCATGTGCAGAGCGTGTTCATAGCTGCCTATCAAAATCCCTTTGCAAAAGAATTCTATGTGGATGACAGGTATTTCTTACAGGACACTAACACCTACTGCAGGCATGTGGGACTGAGGACTAAGTGCACTCCTGAAGGTCATCAGCACATCACAGGATTAGGACTTTAAATTCCAGAGTACTCTGCATTCAAGTGTGAACTAATGAGCCAGACAGTTTGCAAAGGAAATAATTTTCCCTTTTCTCTATTCCCAGTTCTGTGCTCTCCTTACCGGCGCAGGTACATCTTCCATGGCTCAGAGAGCTTCTCCTGGACAAGTGCCTTCACCGCCTTGCCCAAGTACTGTGTTGGCTCTCCAGCCCCAGCCTGGCTGCCATCTCCTTCTGTCTTAATGTTCAGCAGGTTGCCAAGGCTGGCACTGGTCTTGGACATCTGGAACAAGAACACAGACACTGCATCAAGCCCAGCATACAGCTGTGAACACTGCCAGTCTGACACCCTCAGCACTGTCCCCCAGAAAGCTGTGTCTTCAAAGACTAAGAGAAGACAAGAAGCCTGCACAGGCTGCCTCATTTGCACCAGCAAAACTCAGTAACACCTCACTCTACTGAATCCTCCACCCAACTGTCACCAAGGGCTTGGGTGCCCATCTAATATTCATTGCTCTCAGGTAAGGTAATGAAGCATCACATCTACTGTACACATGGGGAAACTGAGGTGAAGAGAGACATACCTGGAGCATGGAAAAGGTGTGCAAGGCTTAAACATGAATAACCCCTTCTAGCTCCTACAAAATACTGGTCTCAGTACAGAACCAGTGATAGAACTGGTAAGATCTGGTTTATTCAGAATAATCCCAGGCACAAGGATGTCTTTTTCTTTACAGTGATGATCAGGTGGAGGTAGAAGTGGCGAAATCTCATTCAAATGGGGAAAAATTCTGGCTCCACTTAAGTTCCTGGAAAATCCTTGTTGACTTCACTAATTATGTCACTTTCTGTGCTAAATGGACACATCCTCCACAAATCAGGACTTGGACTCACAATTTGCCTTGTGTGAAAGGTTCAAATAGATTCTGCACAGAGAGGTTTAGAGGTCCAGGCGTTTTATGTGCAGGACAGTAAATAGAAGTTACTCAAGAGTGCTGAGAGAGAACATTTTCTTTCAGAATAAACACACAATTGCCCAGACCCTTTCTTGCTTTGTTGTGCTCTCAATTACCTCCAGTAACAATGGAGAAATTCACAGCAGGAATAAAATGTAGGATTGGGCCCAATATTTCCGTTATAAACTCCACCCACTTGAGAATTTTGAAGCCCTTTATAAATATCAGTNCCCCCCCCCCCCCCCTAAATAAACTGCAATCCGCTACAGGAACCCTGGCTATTTGAGGCTCTCTTAACACCCCTGAAGGTAAAGCCCCTGCTGCTATTTGGAGGCTGCAGCTCTTTATGGCTGGAGTCAGAAATTCAGGTTGTCTTTTGCCACTAGTGTTTGCTGGGCATTCAGTTTCTGTAAAGGATTCTCTTTCCTATGCAAAAAAGGAAGGGCTTCTCCACAGAGATCGTTTGCAGCAAGAAGGCAAAGCAAGTGCGATGTGCTCCTGAGCTTGATTCTGCACTCCTCAGTTTTGGAATAGGCTCCTTCTCATCAGTGGGCTCTATTCTTTGCTGGTTTATGTCATCAGTTAATCCTGTTCCTTCTTTAAAAAAGGAACAAACCTGAAGAATTTGTATTTTGTACCTGTTCTACACTTAATTTGCACAGCATAAAGAATCTTGTGCAGGGCTGCACACAAGCAAATACAGATTTCTAAGCATATGCCTAAGTCTCATATGCTTCTGGAGATTTTCAAGTGAAGTGTCTATTGAAACAGAATTTCCCTGAGCTGGGGCCTTCAGGATGACTCAGGACCCCAGACAGCAGAGTTACTAAATACATTTGCTCACTAGAGAAGGAGCTGCGTATTTGGAATCACTAAAGGGACAATGCGCAGGAATGAGTAAGAAATTGAGTTTAAAAGGAAACATCAAAACCCCAGTGTAACAGAGAGCCAATGGAGGAGAAAAGTGGCGTAAGGATAAACACAGAAATTAAACAACACAGAGAAAAAATAGTGCTGAAATAGGAGAGAAAGGAGACGAGAGATTACGAAGCAAAGTCACTTTGCCCTCTCTTGAGGGTTATATGGCCTTGATGCATGTAATGCCCAGAGCCAAGGGGATGGCAATAGTTATGCCTGTAAAACCTATCACACAGTAGAATATTAAAGCATGGCTCAAAGGCTGCCCTGATGCAGTTGTACACAACAGCAAAATTAATCTCAGTACAGTAGAATTTATCATGTGAAAGGGAAATATATATTTGAGATGATGTATAATTTAAGGAAAAAGTAAGGAAAAAGAAATCGTGCATTATCTAAAATAAATATTCTAGAACATGGTAAAGGGGGCTCTGTTGGACACCATTACTCACACGAGAAAGACAGAAATTGATGATTTTGTCTCAAAACTTCTAATTTTTTTCATCTTCTCTTTCATAAAAACAAATTATTCTCCTCCCACTCCCCCAACCAAAGAAAATGTTTTTAAGTAAATAAACAAAATGACTAACTATAAAAAGAGAGCGACAGAGAAGTTGCCAGGTTCTGGAAATAAAAATGAAGGGAAAAAAAACACTAGAAATCTTTGGGAGCCCTCCTCTGTCGAGAAAGGATGGGAAAAAAAAAAAAGGTGTCAGAGGCTGCAATATATTTCTTCAGCCAGTTCATTAAATTAATTCGTAAGCAGTGGCTCTGAAATTATACCCGATGAAAAATGGTCTCAAAATTTAAATGGTACAAACTCATCTTATTAGAGGCAAAACATTAAAAAACAAACGCATCTCCCCCCCCTCCCTGCCATCGCAGCTTTAATTCCTCTTGGTGGGGGGAATGAAAGGCGTTTGATGGATGGCTCTTACCTTATTCATAAGCGAGGATAAAAGAGATGAATTTGCCGAGACTGTGTGGCCATTTGATTCATTACTGGAACACACAAACCAACAGGGTTTAGTTAAGATGTGCACAGGGACTGTGAGCACTGAGATTAATCCTTCTCCCTTCAAGCTGCCTCACTCCTCACCTGCTGCATCCGGAGGAAGAGAATGATGCCCACCCTCCCTTGGGCAAGCCAAACTCTTTTCCTTGTGAGAAAGAGGGCCCCAAGTTTGCAGAATTTTGTTCTTTCAGCTATTAAACAGTCTAGACCTATTCCTCTAGTGTACCCACCATCACACTCTTTTATGAGGGGACTCACAACCCACTCCATGATTTAGAACTTTCAAAAATACGCCACAAAAGCAGGGCTGACGCTGTTGGAAGACTCACACCACCAGGGACACAATCCTTATCGCCACAGCTAAGCCTGCTGAACGGCAACCTTAGCATTTCACACGCATCAGTAACAGTTCCAGTAGACTACAAGTGCTGGGGTCCCAAATTGAGGCTTGTTTAAACACAGTATGGAAAGGAATGTCTTGTAGGAGACAACTGCCCTGCCCAGCCGCTACAGGAGGAGAAGGCAAGGGATAAATAAGTGTGATTCTGGCTGGTTCCACCACACCTGGCCCTTCAGAGCTGGTATCCAGCTCTGGAAGGTCAAAGTAAGGCAGGCCTTACTTTGGAAAGGTCAAAGTAAGGAAGGAATTGAGGCTTGTTTAAACACAGTATGGAAAGGTCAAAGTAAGGCAGGCTCACCTATCCTCAGGACCGGTTTCTGCATATTTTCCCCTCACAGGACAATCCCCAAGCTCTCCTGCTCTCAGTAGATTAGCACATGCTGGACCCAGAGCAGAGTTAGCCTGACTCCCAATTGCTTTGTGGACCCAATTTCTCTGGAAGGTCCTTCTCTTATACCTGACTCAGTGCCCTGTTACATCAACACAAATGCTCCTGCTTGGAGCATGCTGAAAAGTGTGGCATTGGAGCAGCCTTCGATCAGCTCTTGCTTTCAGCAGCAATATCTAAGCGAAAGAAGGAGCTTTGCCAGTGGCTCTTTGTTTCAGAGGGGAGCACAAAAGGTGAAGCTCTTGTCAAAGAGTCAGGAGGTGCTCATGAGCCCCAAAGGATGTCTGGAGAACATACACTTGAGGGGGAGTACAGAGAGCCTCCCTGCCTATAGTTTGGGGGTGCCCAGCTCAGCTACTGTGAAACTGCCTTTCATCAACATGCTGTGTCTTCTGTTACAGATATGGGAACTTCTCAGAGCTCGATGCTGGGAAGAGCTAAGTGTGCCTGCCCGCATGCTCCTCTCACCCGTGATCCTTCACGCTCAGGTCCAAGCTGTGCTCCTGCAAGGAGTCCTGACTGGTGGCAGATGACGATCCCATGGCCTCTGCAGGTTCCTGCTTCACCTGAACTGGATTGAACCGTCCAGGAGCTGCTGGTTGTCCATTCCCTGATTGAAAGACACCAAAACGAAATGCAAAAATTAAGTGAAAAATGTAGGTCTAAAATGAGGTTACAATGGCAAATAAGTAAGTTAAATCACTAGCACCAGTGCATAAATGGAAAAAGCAAAGAAAAAGTGTGGGGGGAGGGAAAGTGCTGGGATTGCTGGTCAGCGTTTATTGCCAAGCTGACATGATGGGTTCTGACGTCCACTCCAGCGTGGAAATTCTTCAAGTGATAATTATTGCAAAATTATGTCAAAGTTGTCCAGGCTATGGGCCCTTTAAAGGAGAAGGGCGGAAGGAGCGTGGGGGAGACCTGATTCTCTGCACAAACTGTCATAACTAATTTGCGGGGCTGCCTCTTAAGCGTTTATTAAAGACTCTGTTAATGCTGAGGCAATGTGGCAGCTTTCGACTGCTAGTCAAGCCCCCTTTCCCGTCCCCAATCCCAGCGTTGCCGTAGCGACAGCGATGGCCCATCACTGCGCCTGCCCAGCAGGAGCATCTGCCCTGTTGGGGCTATCGAAGGTGACAGTCAATGGGACTGGTTCAAACCATGCGACCTCTTGCCACTGCCATCACATTGTCCCNGTGCTGAGCCCGTGAAAGAAAAATTCGAATTAAAGGAAGAGAAAAAAGAAGAAAGGGGGGAAAAAGGGAGAACAAATTAAAGAAAAAAAATTAGGAAGAACAGCAAAGAAAAAAGGAGGGAAAAAAAAGTTGCTGACAGGAACATGTCTGCAGAGCTTTTTTCCACAATCCCCAAGTGACTAAAATATTAATTTACCCTCCGGCAGTACAGCTGACGGCGAGCTGCTTCTCAGACAGCAAGTGGCATTTTATTAAAAAATAAAGGAAAATAGTTCCCTCAATGACCTTTCTCTGCTTTAGGAAACAATTTTTCAAATAATAATTTTAAAAGTATGTGAAAGTTCCCCTCCCTCTTTAATCAGATCACTCAGTCCCACTCCCTCGTTTGCTCTTGGGTAGCAGGGAACATGGGCAAGCACTCACCCGCTGTGGGCCAGCAGCCTGACCTTCCCACGCCTTGGGGAAGAAGTCTGGGGGGCAGCCCAGTGCCCTGGGGTGCTGCCAGGCAGAGCCTCCCCTCCACAACCCCATGTTGCCCACCATGAGCTGACCATGTTCAGCAGGAGATTGTGGTCTTGTGTTCTTGAGGGAGCCCCATGTTCCTGCTGGCAGGGCTGGGCACAGGCAACGACCTGCCCCAGGTCTGGGTGGCAGCAGGAAGAGCTCCAGCCTGCCCCAGGGGACTTCTCATCCCCATTTTAACCCCTCTCATGGTGCTGCTGCCCCTTGCAGCTCAGGGAGCTGTAGGGACAGAAAAGCCCAGTTTGCAAGAGCTGAATAGGAGAATGGTCCAGATTGTGGGCTGGACCAACACTCTCCCCAGACTCACAGCTGGGACAACACAGCTGGAGCCCAGAACCAACTCCCCAGACCAGAAAAACAACTGGCCATGAGCTACAGGATCCACACCACTAGGTCCATCCAAAACTCCATAGTCTGCAGGAGATGGCTTAGGCTGCTGTATGGCCTGCAAGTACAGGCCAAGCTTTTTCTGTATTTCGATTTGTAATACAGCGTCTCTCTCTTTACAGACTACAGCAAACTAGGCAATACACACACCAACACTCTTCCTTCACATCTTGCCTACTCCATTTGTGGGCAAAGCAGCATTTCCTACCCCTCTTCTGGCCACATGGGTATAGCCAGGCTCCACAGGAATCCATGTCAAGACTGCCCTCTTCAAGGGCTGACTGGACACGACCGAATTCATTCTCCTTTTCATGTTCCTTTACTACCCCCTCCCCACCTCCAGCCCCATGAACAATTGGGTGGCTTCTCATTCATTCCTCTCCAAGTCATCAGGTTTCTTCCTCCCACCACTAGCACAAGAGATGAGGGTAACTCACCTGCTTCAAGTGCCACAGACGGCTTGAGTGCAGCTGCTGCCAGCCTGGCCATCATAGGAGAGATTAATCCCTTGCTAGCAGAGATCCTTTCCATTATAGATGCTGCTGGAGCTGGAGAAGAAGTAGCCACTGCCTCACCAGATCCTGAGATGGCCTGGGATGAGGAATCTGTAGGAGCAGATGATGTTGGATTGGTGCCAGAAGAGCCAGGAGTCATCAGATTAGCGGAGCTGGCAGGAAGTGGTGTTGAGACCCGACTGGGGATAATGGGGAAGAAGGATCCAGCTGTTCCAGGAAGTGCTGAGTTGGAGAGTGCCAGGGCCAAGGGTATATTGCTGGGAAGAGCCTGAGAGAGCAGGCCAGGGATCTTGGTGGCTGGTGTCATGCTGTTGGCAGACTTGCTGGCCTGTGAGGAAGCAAGGTCAGCACCAGAGGAGGGTGCAGCTGGGACTATGAGAGAAACGGAAGACTGTTGACTGGTGGGGGAGGCACTCAGGCTGGAGTTCTTCGAGCTCATAGCAGAGAAGTCAATAAGGTCATCATTACTGGACTCCTCTTGCTCATTATCCTTGGACCCCAGGAGAGAGGCTGGCAGGCCCAGCACTCCTGAGCTCCGGATGTGCCGGCGCTCATGTTTGCGTTTATGGGAGGTCATCTGGCTGGTGGAGGTGAAGGTGAAGCCACAGCCTGCCCTGATGCAGTGGAAGTGGTTGGTGGCCTTGCTGTAGACACAGCCCTCATACTTGCATTCCTCATACTTGTAGAACTTCTTGAAGCCATCCTTGGCATAGGCATCATCTTTGATGTGGTAGCTCTTGTGCTTCTCAATGTCACACTTGTTCTTGAAAGTGAATGCACACCCAGGTCGCCTGCAAGGGCATCAAGGAGGAAAGTGTGTTTGGTTGTGTGGGCTAGGAGCACAACGCAACTGCTGTCACCTGCCTCCCTCTGGGATAAGGACTGGGACCAATGAGACAATGGCCCTGGCTGTAAAGGAGCTTTATGTGGATTAACCTGTGACACCAAGGCACACAAATATGCTGCCATGTCAGAGAGCTGGGAAGCTCACTAAAGAATTGCTACAATAACATGGGGATGCAGGCACCCACCACTGAAAGTTCCAACCAAAACAGCGGCTAAAGGGGACTAAGATACAAGCTATGCTTTCCTACTGTTCCTGAGGACATGAGAAAATAGGTGAGCATTCCTGCTCAGAAGCAGAGTCTGGCCCTGTAATGAATGAGCTGGCTGACTGTTGGCTGGAGAGAACTCCAGCATGGAAGCACCATTAGCTGTATGTTAATGGCCTACTTCAGTTGATCTCTAAAGAGCACTGTGATCTCTCTCTCTGACAATTCTAGGATGTATTTTCTAGTGGGTATCTCCTCCCCAGATCATACTCCTGCCCTTCAGAGTGGTCTGTGGCAAGATCCTGGAAATCACATCTGCCCTGGAGCATTAGCTACCTCAAGAGCAGCAATGAGGTCACAGCAGGGAAAATCAAGTCTCTGTGAATACTCCTGAATTTATGACTTGGCAGGAAGAGGCAACCAGACCACACAGTTCTAAGGTAGGATCCCTTCCCTTCCCTGCTGTCTCACCTGCAGTGAAAGTGAGTGGTTTTCTGCCCGTAGAACTGGCATTCCACAGTGCCGCAGTCCTCCGTGGCACGGAATCGCTGAAACCCATCATTGATGAGCTGTGTGTTCTTCTTGTGAAAGTTTTCATGGGTCATCACGTCAGAAGTGCTTGTATAGACCTTGTTACAACCCACCTACCCCAGGCCAAAACAGGGAGTCATCAGCACAGCTTTTTAACAGCCTACCATTATTACCAGCAATAATAAACACAGGAGCAGCACACACACATTTAACAGTTCCATTTGTGCACTTCTCCTAGGAGTATTAAGTCATCCCTTTAATTCCCAATCTAAAGACTGATAGAGCAGTTGTAGAAAAACAACAACCCACCAATCTCAACATTCTGGGCATGAAACAGTAAGAAAAAACGAAGAGGATGCAAAGGGATAAAAGACCAGCTAGAGATAATCATGCCTGCTTAGGGAGACAGTAAGCAGGGTTCCTGCTCTTGTGGAGAAAAGAACACTGACAGATGCCATTACATGTTGTTATCTTGGAGCAACATGGAATGAAGTAGGACTTTCATCTATTTGGGAAATACAAAACTGAGTGGGAGCGAGTTATTTACCTCTTTAGTCCTTCTGGGAGGTAAGGCAGGGTGGTGCAACATGAGGCCAATCTTTTGAGTTTGTGATATACAGGTTTCATTCTAGCAAAGCATAAACCCTATGTTCAGCTGATCTTAGCAAACCAGTGACTCTTTTTCCCTGTCACTGTTCAAGATTACCACTTCAGTAATTTTAAACTCGTGCAGCAAATGGGAATGGTGTGACGAGGACGGAATGCTGCAAACCTGCCTTCCTCTGGGTAAAGCGGGCAACTTTGCCATATTGAGTAAAAAACCACTGGAATCTGAAAACGTCCTCAGCCCTGCTGAGGGAGGATTTTTTTTTTTCTTTTCTTCTGTAGCACAACGTGTGCCAATGCCTGCACCATCTCAGAAGTGAAGAGAACGAAAACACCACCTCGTAGTTCAGCCCAGGTTGATTCAAACAGGCAATAACAAAACCCATGACAAATACCCAGGAAAAAAAAAAAAAAAAAGGATCTCCAGCTATTTCCAATATAAAAGAGCCTCTCTCTTTCCACACTGACACCTTGAAAAAAAACAGACACTGCACGGCATTAAAAAAAAGAATTAAACAAAAACCTCCTTAGGAATAATTTGCAATGTAGCTCTTGGTGCTAAAGCCTAAAAAAATGTCAGTTTATATAAACAACTAACTGAATTTTATCCACACCAATTATGGACATAAAGAAAAAACCCCCATGAGATGGATGGCACGAATTCTGCCATTTAAGCAGTATTTTCTTTAATTGAGAGTTTGTATTCAGACACCTTTCCTGTAGGACACTGCTTACATGGGCATTATTTTAGTGTAAGACAGTGGGCACAGGATGGAATTACCCATATATAGTTGTGTAAATGAAGGTCTCTATTCGAACTCAGGAGTGACTTACAGCTGTGAAACACTCCTCATACTCTAAAAAAATAATTAAACAAACCCCATACTGGTCAATTGAAGAAACTAAACAATCAATATTATGGAAGGATAACAGAAAATGTCCTCAAGAGAAAGTCACATGAAGTCCTCAATTTATCAAATGTTGTAAGCACATGCTTAAATCAACCCCTATTCAGGGCAGTACTTGAGTGCATGCCTAACGTTTAAGTATGTGCTTAAGCCCCATTGACTTCAGAACGCTTACCTGACTTCAAGTTAAACATATGCTGAAGTCTAGCCCAGCAAAGCGTTTAAGCATGTGATTAAGGCCTTGTGACTTTAACTGGGGTCTTAAACTGATGGGATAGGACAGGAAGTGAGACCTGAGTTTTCAGAACAGAGAAGCTTTCACCAAGGGTTACCTGACTATTCTGTAACTACAGCACGTTCTTAAGACAACGGTCGAGGCCACAAATCTCATGAAACAAGTACCTATCAAACCCTCTAATGTGGAGAAGGACCAGGCTAAGACCCAAACAATCTGGTGAGTCCATGTCTAAAAACAGTAAAGGCGTCACAGTTACATCTATGCAGCAACTCCCAAGTCTAGTTCTGCTGCTGTTGAAGCCTGGCTGGCTCTTGAAGGAAAGTTCCCAGCCTAAACCACAGACAAGTACCACTGGTGAAGGAGAACCAGGGGTGTTAAGTCTAAATATGTGACAGTAAAGTTTAATTACTTTAGAAATTGATTATGAAGGAAATTAACCCAGTGTTAAAGGGCAGATGTGTCACAGAAAAGTCTGATTTCAAGGGAGTGACAGATCCCTTGAAATGTATCAGTGGTATCAGGGAGGTCCCTGAATCTCAGAGAATGGGACCTGTTTGAACAAGCAAAGTCCAAGAGTGTAGAGCCCTGCTTTGCCTCACTGCATGCACAAGGCCTCTAAAAAAAAGGGAAAGGTGCTTCCCTTCGTCCTTCCCAACATTTGGCAGGCCAAGTGCAGTGATGAGAGCACAGACACTTCAAGGAGGTGCCTGAATCAGAAGGGAGCAGGAGAGGCTACGAATGTCACCCCTTTGCCTCGGGAGGACTCCTTGCTCTCTAACAGGGAAGTGTTGATCTGCCTGAGCTCAAGAATCCTTTCAGCCCATCACAAAGAGGACACAGCTCAAACAATGGCACTTCATTTGCCTCACATGCCACCACCTATTCCCCAGCCCAACAGTTACCTGCATGCAGTGGTAGTGTGTGCTTTTCCCATTCAAGTGACAGCCATGGTAGTACACACTACAGTCATCCAAGGGGCTGAAGCGCATGAAGCCGTGCTGGAGGGAATTATCACGTTTCTTGTGCATGTTGTAATGCCGAATCACATCCTGTTTACTAGTGAATCTCTGGAGAGATACAGAGACAGACAGTGAGACACACGTGATGGGAGTGGGTCAGTAATTCTGGGGGCAGGGTGGCAGGTTTTTTTGTTGTTAATAAACTTCTGGTATGGGGAGTTTAAAGCTCAGCAGTAATCACCCCAAGAGAGCTAGATTAAAGAGGAATTGTGTGCATGTATCTTCTAGGTTAAGGGAAAGTATATTATACATGAAAAGTTGTAGAGTAAACATGACACTGGGGCCACATCCAGAATGTGCTCCCTGCAGCTTTAAGACTGCAATTCTTCTAACATAATTTTAGCTGCTACTATCTCAAGAACTGCTATAGTTAGAAAGCAACCAGTGAACTGAACAGCCTACAAGAGAGTAACACAAGCTTCCAAATCACTCACTGTAGTGGCTAGCAAGACACCGGCTGCCACGTTCATATTGGACTAGAAATTGGGAGAAACACTCTGCTCTTTTATAGGATCTTCCCATTGTAAGTCTTGTGCCTTCCCCTACACAGTAGGATGGCTTTATTAGGAAAACAGGAACACGGGACTTTCTTCCAGTCACAGAAAAAGAGGGTGGTAGAGCTCAGAGCTAAATCCCTATGACCAGAATAGCCTTTTCATCCTCTACCTGCTTGAAGTAAAAAGGGGGACCCCACTGTCAGAGCAGCCTAAGTGCCTTTACAATGAAGCTTTTCATTTCTGTTTCCCACAGACATCAATATTTAACAGTGAAGGTGGGAAAGTAAATCTGATTTTTTTAAAAAGAAATCAATATCCATTTATTTTGAGGAGTAATTGAAAAGGCCTGTATTCTAATGTTTAACAACTTTTCTAGTCTCCCTCATAGGAAACAAATGATTATCGCTTCCACTCTTTCCTCCTATAATATCAATCCTGATCAATCTCGTTGGTATTGGCACGGGAATATATGGATATAGATTTCAACAGGAATCCCGTGGAGGCTGGAGGTATGATTTCCCAGGGCATACATACAGGATTGCTATTGCCAATCATCGTTAATTTGTGCCCACTTATTACAGAGCGTTACTTATTCTAAAATATATCTCAGCCATAAAATAATTTGCATTTTAAAAAGCAGCCTAAATCCTTATTCCCTGCGAGACCAGAGAGCTCCTTTGCAAGCAGCTTCCAGACTCCTTAGGAAATAATCATGAGGCCAATCATAATAATAGGTTTTTCTGCCTTTCCATCCTTTGTGTTTCTCTCTTCCTGGTGCAGAGATAGCTGTGTCACAGTTGGGACAGACTCATCTCAATTACCAAATGCTGGGCTAGGAGGACCTAGCAGGCATTCCAGAGAGAAACTCTCCTTTGATCAACAGAAACCCACAGTCAAGCTTGCAGATCCAGATCAACTTCCTCTGCTGTGGCCAGACTCACTCATTTGAGACCCAGAGGTCCCCTGGGCTGAAGCTGTCTCTGATGCACGGCAGAGGCAAACTCTGGGATTCCCACTCACAGACACGCAGCCTGACCACAGACACGGCAGTGTCAAGCTCACAGACCCGGGAAGAGGGTAAACAAACACAGCACGTGACTCGTGGCTTGACGTTGCTACCCTGGCACTTCTCCCAGTCATTACAGCATCCCACATGGCTCCTGCCACCATGCTTTCCCCACAAATCCTGGACTGCTGCTGGTCTTACTGGGTGTTTTGTTGCAGATACTGCTGCTACAGTGTCACTCAGGCAGCAGGAGGGCAAGAGGCAAACTAACAGATCAGCATTCCCTAGTTTCAGGCACAACTTCTAACAGCAGAACTTATTCTCTTGGTTTCACTGATGTAAATCTGGAGTGGTTCCCATTGACTTGAACCGATCTATATTCTGCTCTTTGTTATGTGGTCTGGGTTTAGTTAAATGGCGTCGAATTAGGTTAAATGGGAACAAAGTAAGGTTCTAGTAAGTTCAAAATATATCTTGCCCTCTTTCAGAGTGGAGAAATGAAGAGGCATGTGTGTGCATGGGGGCGGAAAGCACATCTCCCCTTGGCTGTACACCTTTACGCTCAGGTAGCTGTGCTGGTAACATATTCCCATCGCTTTACCTGGTAGTTGCACTCTGGGTCAAGGCAGTGGTAATGTTCTCTGTACTGGTATGCACAGTGTATATGTCCACAGTGCTGACTGCCAGAGAACCTGCAGACATGAGGAGAACAGGAGAAAGAAAGGGAGAGAGAATAAAACAGTGTCCTGACAGTACTGCCTGTAAGCAAGGTACAAATGAGGTCAGTCCCATTTCTGCTTTCATCCCACATGTTTATGACATTAAACCCCACCCCCTTTATCAAATCCAAGGATGGTGACCCTCCCGCCCTCTTATCTGTCACTATTTAAAGGTGCTTCTTGAGCAGGATCATTCAGGTCCTGTACACCCCCTAGTATGTCCCTTTTCATTTGAAATTCACCTCCATTAGCTGAGTTGCTTACTTGGGAAAGAGTAAGAAAGGACAAATACAAATAGGCCAACTATGGATTCCAAATTTAGGTACACACCCATCTAGTAGGAGCTCAGAAAAACTCAGATATTAATTTGTTTGTACCAGTTATGTCTCAAGATTTTTTTTTAAATCACAGTACGGTGTCACACTACAAAGAAGACTGCAAACCAGCCACGCAGACAGAAGATGATCATGGTGAGATTACATAGGAACTTTCAGCTAGATGGACAGGTCCATGGAAAGATAGGTGAGATGGATCAACAGGACCAGAACGACGCGCTACAGGGAGACCATCTCAACCATGTGTACACATCTATTCCCATGCACAAGAGCCCTGCTAACCATTATTTTCCATGTGGATGCAGTATTTGCTCTCAAAAGAAAACAGTGCAATGCAAAAGAAGGGAGGTTTCAGCCTGCCTTTGAGTGCAATTAAAAGCAGGATGCTAGAAGCAACACCCCACAACACGCACCCAATTCATTTCTTCAGGCCACCACTGAGCATTTAACACAGCATATCTGGAAAGTCCTGGCATACAGAGTGGGGAAAAAACCCAGAAAGGCAGAAATGCCATAAAATATCTGTCTACAAACAGACAGAATGTGAAATGCATTGACTGATAGGCACATCAGTAATTGGCAAAAGGGGATGATCCAGGATGGGGCTAATCAGTGCAATGAACTCTCTGATGTCTATTCTAGAGAACCCTGGAAGAGCTGAAGAACTTGAAAGGGAAAAGCAGTGGAGAGAAGGGGACTCAGAGGGGAAACATTCAAAGATAAAGTACCATCTGCTCAAAGGTTCCTCAAAGGTTCCTCGCGTCACTTACTGCTAAACACAGTGGGAATGCATATGATAAAGGGCATGGGAAAGAAACAAGGAAGGGCAACAGACAGAAAAAGAAAAATGAGAGGAGTGAGGGTGTCCTGAGGCAATCCAGGAATGGGGCAGGAGCCGGGAAGATTGTGGATCATCACAAGGTGAGGTAACGTTGAGCTACAGGATAGAAAAAGTCAGGATGAAAAACAGTACTAAATAAGGCATTTCTGAAGCACAGTAAGGAAGAGGAGGTCAACTGTGGAGACAGCAGAGCCTCTAGGAGATGGAAAGGGGACTTAATTGACAGAAAAGATAGACATTGCTAAAAAATTAAATGACTTCTTTGCCTCAGCATTCACAAAGGGAGACAGGGACAGATGCCAGGAGCAGACATGCCTTTCCCTGGGGAAGGAGAAGAAATACTGCAGGAAATCAGGATCACGTCAGAACAGGTGATTGAGAAACTGGAACAAACCTCAGCAGCGGAGAAGAAACAAACCACAAGGCAAACAGCAAGGCTGGCTGCACAAACAAAGGTGTGGAACTGCAAGCAGGGGAAGCAATTCCTGCTCAAGGTCTGGGCAACTGCGAGGCTAGTACAGGGCTAGCACAGGCAGCAGCCTGAGTCACCATGGCATTAACACAGCTTGAACCAACTGGTCCAGCTAGTCCAGGGCTTTAGGTCAGCAGCTTCAGAAGCATGAAGCTGCTCTGTGGAAAGCTTCCTCCCTTTTCCACTGATGAGATGGGAAAGAAAGAGCAAAAGGCTGTGCAGGGCTGGAAAAAATGTGGAGTGTGGGTCAGGCAGAGAGAAAAGGAAAGCAAAGACCTTGCTGACAAACATACACCCTTGAAGGAAAGCAGTCCAAAATATCACCCAAAGTGAGGATGCAAAATGACCAGAGATGCCAACTGCAGTAAAAGAAGGGGGAGACTCCAAAGAGATCGGGCTGTATGGGATGAGTTACTTCAAGCATCCTAGCTCAGGAGCAAGGGGCTCAACTTTAGAAGAGACAGCTAAACACACACTTTGAGCTCCTACCCTCCCTTCCACGTGCCACAAAAATGTGTGTATGTGTGTGGTATCTACAGTGCAGGAAGGGAGAGGCAAGTGATCTACCAAACTGTGTGCTTGGGGAAGGAGGGAAGCGGCAAACACAGTACAAAGGGGAAATTCTGCTCTTTCCATCTGTGAGGTTAGGTTCCTAAAGGGTTATATTTATCCCATGTTTCTTCTGACACTTGAAACAGTTCAAAGCTATTAATTTTTAAAGCACAGCATCTGTTTAGCTTTTTCATAACAGGAAAGCTTACACACCACACACTTACACGCATACACACGCACACATTTACATGCACATACTCTAAGGTACATCAACACCCCTCTTAATTTACATGAACATACCCACAATTTCCATGCATACGAACAGACACAAACACACCTAAAACAAGCAAGCTCACAGACCATTTAACCACACTGATATGCAAATCCAAACTCCTGAATTGTCCATAAAAGCACAGAAATTCATTTTTAGAGGAACAATCCCCACCCCCTTCCCTTACTTCAATCAGTTCACTTTTTTTTTTTTTTTGGCCAGAAAGAACTAGTCTTGATCTGGCAAGAGTTAGAAAGAAAAACCAAGATAAATAAATAATAATAAAAATAATAAATAAAGAAGTCAGCATGCTTAGAGAGTGTTTACAGACTCATTACCCTGTAACGATGATGTGAAAGAAGGAAGAAAAAAAAACCACCCCAATTACAAGGGGGGAGGAAACCCACACAGAAATAAATATTTAAGCAAGTGCTGCCAGAAGCACCATCTGCTGAGGCACTAATAATAATAATAATAATAATTTTTTTTTCTGTGGTCTTTTTTTTTTTTTTAGTTATAAATATACGGGGCAGGGGAGGGGGGTGGAGGGGAAACAACCCAACCCAAACTAGCTAAGTAAGAGGTTTTGTTTTGTTGTGTGAGAGAATGGATTATCCCTGGGCAGCTTTTGGCAGTGGCTTTGGCAAACTCATTAAGCTAATTATGCAGTACAGACATAGAGTGTCGTGTCTCTCTCCCCTCACCCCTTGATTTTAAGGCTTTAAACTGTTTTTAAAATTGTGTGTAAATTGAAGGGAAGTGGCTGTGCTGCCAACGGGCGGCTTGCAGAGGTTTTTAAGCAGGATGTGGTGTCCCTTAGCTATCTCACAAGCCTGCCTCGGGTACCTGCCTGACCCAGGGGAAGGGGCTTGCAGAGCGCTGCGGAGAGTGGATGTGGGTGAAGTGTTTATACATTTCTCTGCTTGAGAAGGGGACCGGGCACAGAAAGGGTGGCATCTCCTCTCACTGCAAACTCTTCGATTCCTGCAATCTCAGCAATAAAAGGGTGCTGCTGCTCCTGCCCCATGCAAAGATGGGCTTAACCCCTTGCTTTCACTCCTATATTCTCACAGGAGGCAGTGAACTGTCACATTCTCTAGGGGCATTGTGGCTCAAGGAGCTGCATGTGGTGCTGCAAGTGTCCTCCCTTCCCATGTTGTCTTCTACCCCCTACTACATCAGAGATCTTAGCAAAAGGGAGGAAAAAAAAATCACCTTTTGTTCCACTCTCGAGCCAGGAAGAGCCCTGTTCTCACCTTTTCACCTGCTCATGTGCCAATCTCTTTCCTTGCACCTTCCTAGCAGCTCACTGCCTCCTGCAGATACCCTCTGTAGACTCTGGCAATGTGGGAAAGCACAGTACACGTTTGCCTCCCTTCTTATTAGTAAGTACCCAAGTGCTGGTGGGAACAAACCCTTCAGTTTTATCTCTAGAGAGGTGTTTGTTGGCTTCCCTGACCAGTGTCTTTCTGCATACAAGGGACTTTTGTAGGAAGCTTCCTCACTGTACTAATGGAAGATTCAACAGGCCAGGGGCAAAGGCTGATGGACGCTTTACACCCTGAGCTATAAAGCAGGCAGGCGTTATACAATTATTTCCTCTGTCCCTCTGGCTCTCATGGCATTACTCACTCTGTCTTACCACAACAGCCTTGGGCTCCCTCTCAGCTTTGCTCACTCCTGACCTAAGCTTGCCCAGAGCTGTGATAAGGTGACCTAGTCTGCACCTTATTCAGTGAGGGCTTCTCATGTAAATGAGCTGCAAAATATTGTAGGATAAATATCGCACATGGATGCCAAGATCTGCCTAAACTCCAGTCATTTGTGAATTTCTTCAGCCTAGACTCTCAGCAGTGAGATGTTCTGCTTGCCTCCTGCATGGCTGGGGAAAAAGGCTGGAGAGAGCACAGCAATGGACAGAAAGACAATCAAGGGACAGCACTCCCATTTAAATGCTGGGCTTCTGCAGTCAAACATTTTTCCACTATTTGTCACAAAGTCTAACAGCTCTGGGAAGCCAAGCATGCTCTTGGCATGCTTGTACACCTCTCACAGCTACTGCTCTCCCAAGCAGGGAAACAGAGCACGTACAGATGCCAGAGGGAAATGGAAGTGCCAATGACTGGTTTAAACACTTGATCCAGATGGACAAGACCTCATCTCTCCTGCCACCACTCCACCCTCTTACTTCTTTCTTACTCTCCCCAACAAAGTCAAGAGTTTTACCTACCTGGCAATATACTTCTGGTAAATATTTACGTCTTCGCTGACAGCTGGTTTGTCAGTGGGTAATCCATTCCTAATGAGAAACACACAGGGCAGAGCTGGTTAGCAGGCAGGGATGGGGCACAGTCTGAGCTTCTTGGTTCTCTCACATGCCACTGACACATCAGGAGAGAGGGCCAATGCAGAGTACGCAGCAAAGACACCCATAGCTTTAACCTCCCTCCTCTTAGCCTTCAAATCCCACATCTTCTTTTCCTAGGAACCATACAGTCCACTTACCACCCCTCCTGCATGTTCCCTCTTTGCAGGACTCAGTTCAGTTTGTTAGAGATGCTGAGATCAACCATGAAAACCTCTTTCCACAGAAAAAAACCCTAAACACCCATATACACACAAGTGGTGGCCACATGAAAACAAACACCTCCCTGAAGGACCCTGGTACCACTGTCTTTATGTGCATGGAGGGGTCACCGAAATACATCAGCTCTAGGCTCAACTGTGGAAAGATATCTCTGCCCTACAGCCCTTCTGTGAGCTACTACACATTTCTATGGCCAGCAGGCACAGTGTACTCCTGCCTGTCCTGGCAATGTGGCTACAGCCCCCTAGATGGGGCTTTGATTGCCTGGGTTTTTTTCTGCGCACAGATACCCCAACACCAACAGAGAGGTGAGGCAGCAATGCTATTTACATATTTTAATCAATGAGAAAACCTACCCAACTGCACCCAACTGTCACATAAGCCTGGGTTACTTAACAGCATAAGGAAGAAGAGAACAATTACATCCTCAGCAAGAGGAAAAAGTGATACAGGACCAAACTCCAACCTCCTTAAGAGACAGTGGCAATACCAACACAATCCCTGACAGGCAGTACATGGTCTTCTTTCTCAGTTTTGCCCACATTCAACCTCCACTCCTAGTCTTGCCACCTCTGTAGCCTGGTTTAAACAAGGACACTTTCACACAGAGTTAACTTGAAGTAGGCAGATTAGTTCAGGGCAGGTACATCTAATAGCATTAGATGTTAGGGAGTTTAAAGCCATGGCTAGAAAACATGTGAAAGGTGAAGGGGCAATTCCTGTCAAGTTATTTGGTCCCAGTGGAGTCTATGAATGGAAAGCCAGGTCCCAGATACCACAGTGAGCACTTCCTCCACCAGCACAATTAATGGGTTGCTTTCTCTCATCACGGAAGCCTGTATCTAGTAAGCAGACTGAAGGAGAAGTGACCAGAGCCCCTCCTGTAGTCCAAAGTGTGACCAGGACACTGGGAACCACCAGGTAGAAGGCCCTGGTTGCCTCCATTCCTGTTGCAGCCCCATCATGATTCCTCAGTTGAGGAAGTCCTATGGGTTAGAGGAGGGATCACCATAGTGCTGCAAACTCATATCGACAAGTGACAGAAAATAAGCAAGAGAAAGGAAATCAAACTGGGATCCCAGTGTAACACTAAAGCAGGTAAGAAAAGGCTCACAGCTCCTCAAGGATAGCCACTGAACTACAGGCAGCCAAACACTCTGCAGACTCTTCAAGCACAGAGTCCCTGCCCAAGTCACCCATAACAACATTTGCCAGAGAAATGCAGGCCAGAAGTCCCAGACGTACAACAAATGACACCATAGGATTCACAGCTCACAAAAACTCCAGATCCATGGTGAGAAAAAAACTACATCCAAACTATGACAAGAAAGAACAGAAGTCCCTCCCTTCCTCCCTGTTTGCAGCCTCAGGTACGTATGTACCTTTTCTACAGCTACCACCACTGGAAGTCACAATAAAAGGTAATCCAAGGTTTGGCAGGGCCTTCAGATATCTCCATTCAGTCAATGGCACTGCTGCAGAGATTTCCAGCAATGTATATGTAGGAGGTTATTAGTGGTAATTGGGTGAATGAGTTTGCCCAGTCTGAGGGGTAATTTAATCACCTCTATTTGTGTAAGGAACAAGCAAATTGAGAGAACACAGGCCTGGCCCCACAGAAGTACGTATATGCCTAAATCCTATGAAAATTGATGGGAATTAGGCATGAAAATGTCTTCCCAGTTCTGGGACAAACAAAAAGCCCATCTTGTTAACAGGGAGTTAAACATCATTGGAGTTTTGCTATTGAGTTAAATGGAAGCAAGAATCAGGTTCTCCTACAGACACAGCGGGGTGCCTGGGCAACCAGAAGAAGGAGACAGCAAAGTAGTTACAACCTTAACCTTAGAGTGCTGACAGTACCACGTTCCCTCACTTTTCAGTCTAGCATATGAACCCAGGAGCTAGTGGGCTCTAGATTCTGCCTGTGACTGCTGATGGCTGGCCAGGGCAACAGAGGAGCAGACACCCCAATAGAGAGCAAAAAGAAATGTGACACGAACATTGCAGTATCTATCATCATATGAACTGCAATTGCCCACTGATCCACACACAGACTTTAGGTATGATCCCCCACTAACACAAAGATAAGAAAAGTGGGATGACACTTACTTCACTGTAGAGACTGTTCCAGTTGTGATGGAGTCTGTCTTGGAGAAAGTTGATTTCAGGTACTCAGGAGTGTTGAACGGCAATGAGACGGACTGCTCTGGCCCAGCCACAGGAGTGCTGCTGGGGGTACTGGCGAGGGGAGCAGGGGCCAGGCTGGGTGTTGGAGCTTTTACTGGAGTAAGCTTCTGAATATTCCTCACATCATACTTGGAAGGCCGGCCTACCTTGCCTGTCTTGAAGGCGATGGCTCCTCCCATATCTGGGCTTCCTTCTCCAGGCTTGAAAAGGTGCAAGTACTTGACGTTTTCAAGGTCATACTTGGAGGCCTTCTTGTAAGTGTTGCCATTTTGTGGCCTGATGCTCTCACCGGTCTTCAGCTTCTGAATGAAGAAATCATATTTGGAGGCCCGTGACATCAGACCCTGCATCTGGGAACTGCTGGGAGAGGGCAGCGGCAGGATGGTGGCTTTGGTCTCCGTCAGCATAGAGGCATCTGGACCTGGCACCCGAATGGGCTGTGCCAGCACTGAGGAAGCTTCTTTGCCCAGCTTGGAGCCCAGCTCCTCAGATTTGGCCAAGTGTATGGGCCAGGAGAGCTGCTCTCCAGCTTTCAGTTTGCGGATGTACTCCTCATACTTGGAGAAGCGGGCTCGTTTGCTCATGGCATCCTCGCCAGGGAGAGAAGCAGCAGTTGCAGTGGCCTCTGAGGTAGCAGCATTCAGCTTGTCAAAGCTGATCTTGCGGGCCAGCTCATCCCGCATGTTCTGATCATCATAGCCAAACATGCCCAGGAACTCATTCATGGTGGTTGCGGCATAATCTCGCAGCGATGAAGCTTCCCCTACAGAAAACCAAAGCCAGAGAGTCATGCAAGGCTCTATTTTTCTTCTCCTCCCATACCAGCCCTAATAGCAGGGAGGGGGAGTCAGGGGAGAGGGGAACATGATCTACTGACGTTTGGCTCACTTGTTAGGTTTTACGACTCTTAAATTAATTTGTTTTAAAAAAAAAAGTAATTAATACTGGGGTAAAATAAAAAGAGTTCATCAATGCCAGGAAAATCAATTTCCTAAATGTTCTAGCCGATGGCTTTTCAGTACATTAAACAAAGTTTCATAAATGTCTCTGCACTCTTGCCTTGGCCTAATATGAAGAAAAAGTAATTTTACTGGAAGTGAGACCAACGCCAATATGCCCAGGTTTGTACAGTTCTGTCCTTGTGTGTGTTTGTGTATGGAAGAAGTTGAATAGAGGATAGACGGCAGCGCGTCTGTGTGTGTAAGGAGGGGCAGAAACACGGGAGATGTTCTCTGCATGTTGGTGAACAGCAGGGCTGAGAGCAGGCAGGACAGTGGGGTGTGAAACAGATAAGAGAGACAGGGCAAGACAATGTAGAGCGTGGATCAGAGGGCAGAATGGCAAAGTGCAGAGAGGGAAGGAAAGCAGCAGAGGTGGGCATGAATTAAGGTTGGGGGAGAGCTGCAGAGGCTATCTGCATGGGAAGCCTGGCCGTGAGGAGTGGTGGAGGGGGAGTGAAGGTGACAAGGCAAGACAAAGATAGGACAGTTCCCCATAGCTCCTGCAGTCCTTCCCTTCCCTGTTTTGTAAGACTTATTTTCACCCAACTTGTTCCCTTTTCAATCCCTAAGACTGGAGAGCTACTGCTCTCCACATGAAAAGGGACCATAGTGGACTATGGACAGAAAGAGCTAATGTCCTCATGTGGGCTCCAGAGAGGGGAAGAAAGCCTGTTCTCTGGAGTGTGGGCTGGAGAAGGGGCAGGAAGGATTTTGTCTACCTGAGCATGATCACAGGGAGGGAAGCATGAGCAAAAGCTGTCCTTCCTTGGGTCCTTCCCTCTCTTCCTCCCTCCCCTCCTCCCTCAGGCAGTTTCACAGGCCACCAGGAAGGAAGAACACACATCTGGAGGTCACCCAATATCAGTGGTAAAGGAGGAAATAAAGATTGTTCTGACGTGCCAGCTTGGACTCATTTAGGCTTCAGTCTGACACAGCGCTCCTCCTCCTCTCCCTCTTGCTTTCTCCTGCAGAGTAAAGATTTACTGTGTGCAAGAGTCCTTCAAACCTCCCTCGTCATCTTTTCCAATCACTCACAGAGGCTCTCATGGGCAAGCACACTCGTTCACAGGGAGCCAGCACACAGGCAGGTACACTGGCAGCAGAATGGAGGTTCTGGGCACTGGGTCTAGCTCAAACCTCATCAACAGAGTGACATGAAACATAGTAGAAAAGGAAGACACCAAGACACAGCCACAGAACAGGTCAAGATCCAAAGCATGAAAATGGACCCCGAGGGTTTGGGGGATCTGGGAGCCAATGACGCCACACGCGTGGGCATGCACATACACAACAGCATTTCCATGCACACTCAAGACACAGTCAATAAGCACAGTCAAAGTCCAGTAGCCATCAGCTTCCACAGGACTATACTGGGGAAGAGACTGCACCAGGCACATAGACTCTGAGGGTCACATTCCTGGTTCAGTATTACCCAGTTTAGCTGTGTTCATGTAGCACAAGGCCTGCCACACTAGTTGCTCAAGTATGGGGTATATGAGAAAGACAATGCAAATAACATGCTTGAATCCTCCAAGCAGAAGGACAAAGATAAATCTAAGTGCTGGGATTTGTTTTAGCCCAACATGACTTTCCAGTTCTAGGCACTTGGGTCCAGCATCCTGCATGGGATTCTGGGATGCCCAACTTCCAAATGAAGACCCGGTTAGTTACAGAATGGGTGGCATTGCTGCTGCAGTGTCTGGCTTGGGCTGTAGCTTTCTGTCCTCGCACAACCTCATGGGTCAGTATTCAAGGATATTAAATGCAGAATCATGCCCCACAGTGTCCAATAACAAGACTTGTCAGAAGGAAAACATAAGGAAAGGCTGTATTACTCCATGCACAGAGGTGGGATCATTTCATCTGTACTTCCCCACTTGGCCCTCTCTGTGGCCCCTCCAGCACCCCATCAAAGCCATCAACTTTATCTTTCACACACAGACATATTAAATAATTTCATCTTGCTTTAAAGCAGTTCTCCTTTTTGCCTCTTTTTCCCTCTTCTCCACCTCCATTTCAGTGTAACCCAATGACCCAACAGAAGTGATTAAACCCATGAAATCCCTACTGAGTCTAACACTTCCCTCTTTCTGTTAAATCTGCTTTCCCTCTTCTGCTTTTCCTCTTTTTGGACCTGTAAAACAATCCCCTAAGCTGCCTTCACATGCCCTGACTTCCAAGCACTGCACAGAAAAACTCTAGCCAGCTTGTGCCAAACTGCAAGGGGAGAAAGAATACCACAGAGAGGACCTGATAGGAAATTAAACTATTAAGTGTGATTTTTACTAGCTTTAACAGCTGCCCTGAAAGCCAGCCAACCCCTTTCCTTCTTTATCCTAACCGGCAGCACATGAAAAAAGAGGGAAGACCCTCTTTTTCAATTTCACATCTCAAATCAGTTTCACAAATCCCACCTTGGTTCAGGCCCCACAAACATTTCAAATTCAGAGATGAAATTAAAGGAAACCTAGTAAAAAAACACTGCAGTAAACAAAACAATGTAGGAGACCAGCTCCTTTTAAAACTCCTCTCATCTGCACACCTTGCCTTGGAAAGCATCTTTGCTACCCATGTGGCTAACCTCAACTACTGCAATCAGTTAGATGCAAAACCCAACGTGAAAGGAAAAGGTTTCAGACCTGTTTTTGAGCTTTGCAAAGTCTAAATTTGAGTTCAGGTTTCACTACCCTGGGTTTAATCCCCTTATCCCCAAAACACCTTGCATTCTGCTTTTCCTTTGCTCAAATTTGGTTCTAGATGATCACAATACTCTCCCCCTCTGACCAATAGTGCTGCTCAGTCCCTCCTCATCCATACTTGAGATGAAACTGGACATTAGGAAAAAAATTCTTCATAGAAAGCGTGGTCAGACACTGGAATCAGCTGCTCAGGGAGGTGGTGGAGTCCCCATCCCTGACTGTGTTTAAGAGTAGATTAGATTAGATGTGGTGTTGAGGGATGTGGTGTAGGGGAGAACTTTGTAGAGTAGGGCTGATGGTTGGACTTGATGATCCCCAGGGTCTCCCTCAACCTAAACGATTCTGTTCAATGATTCTATGAAACCCTGGCCAGTTCCCACTGTCTGCTGCCTTCACTCAAGGTGCAAGCACACCTTCACTCATCCCAGCATGAGCCTACCAAAACACACCCCAAAGCCAAGACAACCTTCACTTATCTGTGGAGGCATCTGAACAAAAGATTAGAGGCTCTTCAAGACTAGAGGCACCTTACAGAAGGGAGCTGTCTCACTACAAGATGGTACAGGACCCACCCAACTCATTTCCCATACGCTTTCAAACAACAGTGAAGAGGTAATTATTATTACCTAAACCCTCCCCATGCCTACATGCAGACAAAAGTGAAGCAGGACAGCAGTTGGGAAACAAATCCCTGTGCACAGCCCTGGAAGGCAAGAGGCAGCATTGTCCCTGGGTCTTCCTTCCCCTCCCCTGCATCGCGTTTTTCTCTCCTTTTCAATGTGATAATAAAAGGTCTCCCTCTCCCCTTGCTGCTGCTCTCCATTTGTGGGCATTGCCAAAGAGCAGAGATCTGTGTGTCTCAGAGCAGCTATCGTATCACAAAGGATCCGAAGCTAGCAAAAAAGGGGCTAAAAATAGCCTGCAGCAGCACACTATATATGGAAGGAAAAGCAAAACAGCCCAAATGGAGTACAAGGTCTGGATACTGGGGGATGGGACATCCCAGCCAGGGCTCTGTCCTTTATTCTGCTTGGGAGGGAAAACACGTAGACCTGGGGGCTACAGGACAACGCGCAAGAAACTGGCACTCAGCATGCATGTTCTCCCAAGTGGAATCTCCCCAGGAAATTAGGAAGAGAAAGCTCCCCTTGTTGAAAACAGGTCCAATATTCCCTTTCTAAGAGACTTAGCCAACAGGCTAAGAAAGAAGAACTTTGAACGTTTATCCAGCTTTCAAAAGCTGGAAAGCTCCTGGTGACTACCCCACTACGTAAGGAACAAGGAGAATAAAGAATATGGGACTGTGCAGGAAAATCTTCCTGGGTATGTGCTTGTCAGTGAGATTGTGGAAAGGGATCTCTGTCAGAGACCGTACTGGGAAATCTAAATGCTATATATAAACGTGTGCAGAGAAGGATGGTCAGTCAGTACGCAGGAGGGGGTGTGTGAATGAATAAAGCATATCCCCATGTCGAGGTCAGCTTCTGACAGCCATCTCCTGCCAGACACCAGTTTGCAACTCTGGAACACACTTCCCAGCTGTACCACAGAGGGAGGCACATCAGGCAGGACCGAGCACCAAGTCCCTTGTTTCCAAGGGGTGGCTCAGAAAAAGAAACAAGGATGCCACACGTGCATGTTCCCCATCTTCTTTCAAAGCAAGAGGATTAAATAGCATGAACCTGCAAGCTCCTCCCTGATGCACAACAAGCCTCACTGTCTGACCATGGCAGGAGACAAAGGTGGCAGGGATTTGGCATTAGACTACAGGAGATGCAAGTGGTGGACACAAACAGCAGCTGAAGTCCCGTAAAGCAGGCTGCGTGTGTACACACCAGGACTCCAAGAAGCAGGACCCCTTTTCTGCCCCATATAATCAGGACTACTTTCCCCACTGACCAAGAAAGCCCAGCTAGATGTAGGATCCATTTTTCTGTGTGGCTCCTGCTTTTTACCCGTTTCCAGCTGACCAAAGAACCAGACACTCAATTTTAAATGCTGCTGAGCACTCCCAGCTCTGTATCCTCTATGTACTCAGAGGGAGGAATGGGTGCTCAGAGCCTTCAAAAACAGGTTCCTGTGATGACTCCCTTGAAGCCGCACTGACCAGGAGGGTATCTGTATCCCTCTCCTTTGATCTGACAGCCTCCTGTCACCCCACAATTCACAGGAAAAAAACCCTCCTTTTTGGTATAGACAGTTCCAGATCTCACTGGAATAAATTTAACTTGCACCCAGTAACACCAGAACTGAGAGGACGTGGTGAAGGACAGCTTAAAACCCATTTTCTGGAACATCGACAGAAAAAGGCAGAAGAGGAAAATAACTTTGTCCTGTCCAAAGCAAGAGATGTTTCAGCTTCTGCTTTCCAAGGAAACACTGCAAACGACATTTACAACTGGGTTCTTGAAGCAGACACTCAAGCCCTGGCAGCATGTCTATTTGCAAGTCAAATCCCATGTGGCTGTAGATGTAAACTGGACCCTGCATGTGCCATTACCTGCCTTAAGTATAAATGAGTCTTCAGCCCCCCATGAACGCCTATTCATTTTTGCATAATCCTTTGACAACACAGCCCTACAAAGGCATTTCACTGAGAGCTCCTACCCCAGTGAGAAACCTCAGCTCCTTTTCATTTTCCCCAATCTGGTAGCAATTTTTTACATTTAAGTTCCCCTCTTTTTAGTTTTTGTAGCAAATAAAAGCTGTAAAGGGGGGGAAAGGAGGGGCGGGAATTAAAACAAACTAAAAACAGAGTCCAGGCACAATCACCTTGTGTCTGGGAACGACAAGGGCTTTCCTATCAAAGGAAACTGAAGGTCACACTTTTCCTCATTGATCTTGCAATGTTTGTTAATTACTCTGTCACTGATGTGGCGAAGGATAATTAAACAGCTCTGTTTATATCTTATATGCATAATTATGTGCGCTGCCACTGAACTCGTGAAGACTAGAGAATGTGCCTCTCCAGAAGGGGAACGGACAGACGGAGATGAGTTTCAGCTGCATTATTAACAGGAGGAGGAAAACACGCACACACACAAAAGGAGGAAAGTTTGATGGATTCACAAAGTGCTGAGATCAGGGGAGGGGTGCGTGCAGGTGGAGCAGATTAGGGGGAGATCTTTCAATTACAGATTCAGTCCAGCTGGGTGACAAATCGGGGGAGGGAGCTGCTCTGCCCTAATGGAGCAAATTCAATTTACCCAAAGCTTTTAACAAGGCTTAGCACTCATATGCCCCCCAAAATCAACCTGGGGGGAACCTGAGTATCAGAAGTTAGAAAGCAATTCAGTTGGAGCTTTCTCCAATATCTCCTGCAGAGTTCAGCTTTTTGAACAAACCACAAAAATATGGTAGAATCTATCTGAAAATAAGAAATATGGGGAAAACCACCTTGCAACAGAATGCAAGTCAGGATGATGGACCAAAGCAGCAAAGGGACAAACAGGTTTGGAACCAGACGCTTCACCATCTTAAGCCTAAGCTCTAGGGGTGCCAACCCGCTGAGGGCCAGGCTCCCACACCCAGCCAGCAATGGCGGCCATGCCACGGCGAGCACTAACGCCATGGAGAGCAGTAACCCCTCAGGCCCTCCTCTGGCTGGGATGGGGCAACACACAGCACCAAAACTGGAACACTGTGCCTTGTGTTGGACAGATCTGTCATGGACCCTTACCCAGCAGCCATGATGGGACACCTCTGCTCTGCACGTAGGCCCAACCGGGGATAAGTGACAGCACCTCCCTACCGGCACTGAGTAGCGGAGGGCAGCAGCCGAGGCTCCCCGGGTCCCACAGGGGGTGGGCGGTCGCCTCGGCCTTTCCCTGTCACTGTACGGCTCAGCCTCCTCCCGTGGGGTTCCCTCCCGCCCGCCCCGGCGGGGCCGCCACCTCCACCTCCTACCTCACGCCGCGGCCGCTCCTTCCAGAACCTTTGCGTGGGGCGGGGCAGCCCCGGGTTCGAGCGGCCCGGGCCCTTCGATACATTCCCTCCCCGCAGAAGCTGTGTCCCTCCGCCCAGGCGGCGTGTGTGCGATTATGCCGCAGACTCCACCTGGGACTCGCCACAAGGGCACCTGCTGCTGTTTGTGCATTTCCACCCTCATGTGGAAATACATGGCCAGGAAACCAGTGCAGCCCAATGACCTCCATGGGGATGGCATGAAGGAGGCTGACGGGGGAGATCTACTCTGCCAAGGGGTCTGGGAAGGGACAACCAGCCACAACCATCCCAACAGACACCCCTCTTGGGAAAGGCAGAGGCAAACTCATGGTCCCAAGAGTGAAATGCCAGGTCTCTGCAAGGGGACTGAGGTTTCCAACCTCCTTGGCTGCCAAAAGCTGCCTGCCCCCGGCACATACACACTACAATGGCTTCAGCGGCCCCACAGAAAATGCAACCACGAAGCTGCCCCGTGGAGGGAGCAGAGGGCTTACCTGAGGTGGTGACTCCCCCCAGCTTGGAGCCTGTCTCGCCGCTGGAGGACCGGTAGGTATCGTCCTTCGAGGCTGGCCCATCTGAATCCCTGTCATCCAAGAAGTTGCCATCCTGCGAGCCCCTCAGAGCGTCTGCCTCCTCCCCGTTATCTTCCTCGTCACTGCAGCCCTTGGGCTGCACCATGTAAACCCCTTCGGGGGGCACTTCCGCGCTCTCGGCACCTTTACATTCCTTGCCCTCCGCTCGCCCCGGCAAGGGGTCCTCGTTGTATTCCCCATTCACCCACTTCTCAATCACCTCCCTCCTTTTGTCCTCCTCGATCTTCTGCACGCGGCTGAGTCCATCTGAAAACTCCGTCCCCAGCTCCTTGGTCCCAGGCTGAGGCAGGTCCTTGTTGCTGCTCTCCCGCTGCAGCCCCTTGTCCGCTCGCGCCTGTTCGGCTCCCCCGTGGTCAAAGACGACCTGGCGGCTCAGCTTGGCACAGATTGCATTTAGCTTCAGGCCGCCTTTGCGCTTGGCAGCCATTGTGGGTTTTCCTGAGGTTGCGTCAGTGCATATAGTTCTTTCAGCTGCAAAAAGAGAGGGGAAAGAAGCGAGGAAGGGCATTAGCGGGATCAGACAACTTGAACCCAAAAAGCAAACGGCTGGTCCCAACCCAATGGGCCTTCAGGCATGGCCAGTGGTGTCCTCTGGAAGGTGGGACTGCCATCTATTTCTTAAGCTCTGAGTGGAAGCCCAACCAAGAAAGCCCAACGAGAGGCATGCCTACTGGTACCAAAGGATGCCACCGGCCTCAAGAAAGTGGCACATTGTAATGCTGGGTCTGAATAGGCTCAAAAGGCCCCAAACATCTCAGGCAGGTGAATGTGGTCCATACCAGCTTCTGCTCCTGGTTCAGGCTGGATATGAAGTCTGTAAAAAGCCTGACTTCCTCTCTCCTTCAGACTGCAGCACCACCTGCTATTGGGTCCCCAGCTCTATCCCAGATGTGTTGGCTGCCAAAAGCACACCAGCCAGTAACTGCACCCCAGCACCTCAAACAGCTTCCCAAGCCGAACCTGAGGGATGGCAAGGAATTCACCTAATCAGGTTTATGCATAGTCTCAGAGAAGAGAACCAGTATGGACCAGAAAGAACCAGTATGAAGGACAGGAGTTCTGGCAAGTGCGTGTGCTGAAGCACCAGACTGGTGTGTGACTTTCGTACAGGAGAAAATCGCCTTGGGTTGGTATCATTTGATCAGGCCCCTTTGCCTGCTCGCTCACTTGCTCTCGCACAGACAGGAAATTCTGCTCTCACACTTCCAGCACAATCAGCTAATTAGTGTGGGTTTGTTATTTGAATGTAGTTTATTCATATGTGACAGCTAGTAAAGGAGGGGTAAGAGAAAGTGGGGGGAGAAAGGAAGAAGGTAAGGTCTTAACTTCAAGGTCATGGAGATTCTTGAACTAAATGGTCCCTATCACAGAGTCACTTGCATGATTATTGCACCAACAATTAACAAGACTCAATCACAAATAAAAGCAAAAAACTGATTCTAAAGCAGCTGCATTGTCTCATTTCCCTCTTTATTTATGATACTCCTGAGAGACACCTAAGAAGGGTTAAAGGTCCAAAGGCAAGAAACATGCAGCCTGGCTTTTCCCCCAGACGCAATGCGGGGGCTGACCCTGTTCTGTCCCCAAGGTGAGCACCAGGCAAAACGACTGCTGGACACCCACACCAGTGCAGCTACTGTGGGGACATTGCTGGAGGTCTCCTGGACTTCATGTCATGCTGGAAGAGGGGCCCATCAAATGGAATGCAAATAAAAGCCATCTCCAGACCTCGAATGGTGAGAACGAGTTCCTCCATTGCACAAGACTCCCTTGTGGCAGCTCAGCCCACACCTCCCTGTCACTAGCACAGAGGTGCTGCTCCACAGAAGCACAGTGAGATTAATCAGACCCCCTACAATGCACCCAGAAGCCACCGTGACAGCCCCTAATCCCGTAACATGACAGCCCAATACAAACAGACTGAAACTTTAGACCTGCTGTCCAAGAGCCAGAGAGTGGCTGCTTAGCGTAAACTCCTGACAGCTTCAGACACACTTCCCTGTCAAGGACAGCAAGAAAAATAACCCCCCCAACAAATATATTGGCCCCCCACACATAAGAAGGCAAAATGTACTCCTCCACCTTCCAAAGTGCTCACCCCAGCACTAACACCTACGTGCAATCATGCTTCCATGAAGGGAGAGCACACGTTGCCCCCAGTATCCAGAAACCATAGCTCTTCAAGAGCTGTGCACCTGCGCCAGCACCTTCCGTCAATGTAGTCATACATGTATGGGTTAAACAGTCCCATCTCCCCCAAAATACACCCCCCTATGTTCCCCCACGCGTCTTCCCTTTCACACATTCCCCCACCGCAAGCAGGCAGTCCTCACACGTACAGATGGGCACAGGCAGACACCCATGAAGCTGCAAAAGTCTCTGCGTGCTGGCACCTTCCCTTCCCATCACATTCCCACTCTATTTAGGGCAGAAAGCGAGGGCCGATCCTGTGCGCAACTGGTACCACAGAGGGAATCTCAGGAGGCTGCTGTGAGCTCCAAATGGAGTCCAGCCAGGACACCTACAGCTCATGCCCGTATGTTCAGGCGAAGGGCCAGCGCAGCCTTGGTGGCCACAGGTGGGGAGGACGGTGGCCCTGGCGCGGTGCGGTGCCTGGCTGGGGCTGGAACACCAGGGTCAGCGCTGAATCACCAGCACTGCTCTCCCCGGCGCTGCCCCACCGGTGATTCCCTGTCCACGTTCTCATGATGCCCAGCCCCTGCCTAACTGGTGAGCTCAGCGCTGCTCGCAGATGGAGATAACTGGAAGGCAAAGACACGGCAGCCCAAATCCACGCTGTCCTCCCCCCTTTCTGCAATGAGGGCAGGTCCCATTATTCTGGTCTGGAGGTGAGCAGCCAAGTGCGTGCACCAGCCGGCGAGTGAATATATAAATATTTATTCAAAGGAAGAGAGGAACAGACGTTCCCGAGGCTGCACTTGCCGCGTATGCAGCAACTCCAGGGAGCCTGCAACTTGTCTTCCATTCCTTTTCCTGCCTCCTTCCACCTCACACACCCTAGCTTTGCCCTTCTGCCTCCCCAGGTTCTGCTCCCCAGCTCCTGCTCTTCCCCTCTGTGTCTTTCCCGACCCTTCTCCTTGTGTTTGGCATTTTTATGAGCACAGCAATGCTGTTCTTTAACATTTTGAGAATCTTTTCCTAAAGTTTAAGTTAAAAACAAAGTTCTGAAAGCGTACCTTTTCCCTGATCTATAAAGCTAACCCTTTCAGAGACCTTCCTGAGATGGGATCTGCCCTGTATTCACCAGGGCTCTTATGTATCTCCATCCCACCTATCCACATATAGATGCAGGAAATCAGAACTCCAGGCTGCTTCTGCCAACCTTGCAACCAACTCTCCACAAGCCTGGAAACATCATTTTATCCTTCCACTGCCTTATTTCTTTGTCTATGGAACGGGAGGGACATCACCTACACCAACATGTCTGTTCCCCTCTTTCAGGCTGTCAAAGCAGAATGGAAATCCTTCTCCCAAAGACAGGCTGAAGGTGGCCATCAGCTCAAGGGGACCAGAGCATCCATGTTTCATTGGCTCAAGCAGAGAGAAAGGAATTGAGCTGCTGAGCGAGGGACCCTTGTATCTGCCCAAGGTCAGGACTGCCAGGCTGGGAGGGACCCCCGAAGCCAGGCAGAGGCTCCTTCCCCCCAGGCTGAGCTCCCCACCCCAAGTCACCCCGTGTCTCCATCACACTGTTTAAAGATTCCAGGCTAAGTAAACATCCCCCTTCATTTTCTTCGTCTAAATAGAAATGTTTTGATTTCACATCAATCTGAGGAAGCCGTTTATAACCTGAGCCTGTCACACGGACTTTTCATCTCTGCCCAGGACAAACTCTCCCACATGCTCTATTTACACTGAGCACTTCCTCTGAAAACAATGCCACCGGGAGTTTACTCCGCTTGCCCCCTCCCCACACCCTGCGAGGAGACACCGGCTCCCCCTGCTCCGCACCTAACCCCATGGCATCTCCAGAGCAAACCTCCCTTTGAAGAAAAGGTATGCCCTGCCGCAACCAGGCCTGGCAAGGAGGAGGACAAACCCCACCTCGCCGTTTTGCTGCCTTGTCACCCCTTGAACGTGCTGCCAACAAGCATACGTGGCTGTCCCCACCAGCCCTCTTGCCCCCACCTAGGATTTCTCCTCCACGCAGCCCCCAAAACAGCCCTTTCTCACCCGTAAACTCGGCAGTGGGGTGCTGGCAAGGTGGGCATGGCCCAGCTCTGCCTCCTGCCAAGGGAGAAGAGGGGGCTACAAGGGGACACAGTGTGTGGAACCAAAAGGTCTTGCAGTGTCGACAAAAGCAGGACAGCCCAGCTGAGGGGCAAACTGTACTGCAAAGAGAAAGTCTGGAAGTGCAGGGACAGGAAAAGAGAGCCAGAGTCTGGCTTTGGGTCAACAAAGAAATGCACCCCAGTAGAGGGGAGAAAGGGACCTGGCTATGAAAAAAAGGGGGTGCAGGAGCTGGATGAATGAGTGAAGAGATCCCTGGCTGGGCAGCAGGAGATTACTGGTGTGGGGACAGACCGGGGTGCAGGGGAGAGCCCCACGGATGGGGCAGGGGCTGAGGAGGGGCAGGAGGGCCCGTGCTGTGGGGAGAGGGGTGCTGGCTGGGGAGGGACGGCGGGCTGTCACTTCAGAGGGCCGGGTACGTCGAACAGATGGAGCTTTCATATTCCTATTGAAGAGTTTTAAGCCCAGCTGAGCAGCTTGGTTCAGGAGGGAGGTCCCAGTGCCAGCTTTCCAGGAGCTGCAAGCTCTCATTCGATTAATTATTAACGGCATTATTTGGGGCGGGCAGGGGGAGGGAAGGAGGACCGACATGCTGCACAGTCCTTTTCTTTTTTAACTAGTGTGGTGCAAGCTTAACTGGAGAGACTCCAGTCTGCCTGGGAGACCCAAGCAGGAGCAGGGAGGGCGGCAGGGCTTGCTGGGGTGAGGGTGAGGATGCTGCATGCTGGAGCTTCTTCACACTTGAGCAGTCGTCCCTAAGACAGAGCCAAACCTTCACAGCAGAAGGCCGCTGGGGCATTGGGAAATGTGCTTCCCCAGAGCAATGCCCTGCAGTGCCCAGCCACATGCCGGGAGGAGGCAGGGAAGGCAGCCAAACGCTCAGCCCCTTCCAGAAAACATTTCCCCTCCAGCACGACTCATGCGTTATTCCAGGCAGGGCCAGGGCAAAGGCAGCACCAGCCCAGGCATGGCCCACAATGTGTAAGAGTGGATATAGTGTGTATATTTTCCCCTCTTCAGTTTATCAATAAAACATTTTATTGCTTTTAGCCCAGGAAATGACCTTGGATTAGTGGATGCTGTCTCTTCTGGCTGACCTTGGGGAGTTCACAAAGGCTCTTTAACAACCTCCTCTGCCCTGCAAGCATGGATCTCGCCTGTGTGTGTCTGCGTGAAGCCGGGGAAAGCCCTCGGTGCAGAAGTCGGACCTGACAGGCTCCCGCTCAGCACTGGGCAGGGAGAAGGAGAATCAAAAGACGTGGGAGGAGAAATGAAGCGAGCAGCCAGGGCGTCCTTACGGAAGTGCTGCCAGCTACACTCCCTGCTTTCCCATAGCTGTGAGGGCTCTCCCTACGCACCCTCTCCATAAACCGTGGAAGAAAAGCTGGGCACTCTGCTCTGGTCCCCATGGCCAGCACTGGTCAGAGTGCAGTCTGCCTGCATTCACCACTGCTTGACCTTCTCCTGCCCACCACACTGGCATCCTCGGCTTAGCAAGAGACTACTTTTCTCCCTATTTCCAGCTCCCAGAGCCTGGTTTGACGCTGGCCCAAAGGAGCAGAGACCAGTACTAGTTCCCTTCAGTGAGCCTATCCTGCTTCCCTCTGCTCAACCTTCTCACCTGCAGAGTTAAGTTGTAATTTTCTGGTGACGGTGAGAGGCAGCGTACAGAAACCAGCACTGGGCAGTGAAAGACAGAAGACAACCTGAGACGAAGGGGGGAGTGATGGGGCTCTTGAGATGATGATGCCTTGCAGTGGGGCTGCTCCTGTTTCCCACCCAGGCACTTGGCAGCTCTGGTTGCTGCTGGCAAGGTTTCACCAGGAGAACAGCTCTTGAACATGGGGAGCCCCCCTTTCCACAAACAGAAATAAGCCACGTTATCTCTGAACAGTGTGTATTTTCACTGCAGAATTGTAATTATGGAGGGAGGGAATGGCACAGGAGAAACCATGAGGAATCTTCCTCCTCCAGGGAACATAAAATAGGAGCAAAGAGGGCTCTAAGGCAGAGCGGTGTCCCTGCATGCTGCAGGGCAAAGCCTGCAAGGGTGCTGCAGCAAACGGCACATCCCACCGGGCAAGCCTCCCTGCTGCCTTCCCCTGTTAACACAAGCCTCCCCTTCCAGCCACGTCCTCTCCCAGTGTCCCCTTGCAGCGTCCCCTCATACTGCGCACAGAGGGTCCCCATCCTCTCGGGCAAACACCCCTGACTCTTCTAATGCCATATGCAGGGACAGCCCCACAGGCTCTGCCTTGGTGCAAGACTCCCCCCTCCCCAGAGCATGTCCCCAGCCTCCAGGTGCCTGTTTACTCCAGCCACGTCCTCCTGAAAAGTGAGCCCTAAAGTGTTAACGGCGATTGGTGAAATGGCACAGCAGATTGCTACAATAAATAATTTACTGATATTTATAAATATTCAAATCAGCAGGCTTCAGAAATTGAAAGGGGGGGGCTGAGCTGACGGGGAGGAGGGGTGTTTAGGGAGGGGAGGGGGGGGCTGACATTAATTCCCAGGCTCTCCAAATTCATTTGAGAACTGTTTCTCATTTCAAACAAATATTAAATCTTTTGGTGTCAAGCCTCCAAAATAAAGTATCAAATAGAAAGTCACCACCCCCATGGTGGCCGATGCCTTGTCTGCCAAGATGCTGGGTGCCAGTGGCCCTGTCCCCTGGGACAACCAGCCCCTGCGGGAACGGTGGCAGCCTGCACTGACGAGGTGCCCGTGGGACCCCAGCCACACCACACCCCCAACCATCATCGGAGACAGGAATCCCTGCCACTACCCACCTACAAGACCTTGACTTTGTCTTCCAGTGAATTTTCTAAATCCCATTGGGAAGAAAGAGCTGAACACCAGAGCAATGAAGGTGAAGACAGGACTCCCAACTCCAGCCTGGGGACATGGCCTGGTGGCAGAGGGTCATGGCTCCCGATTTTCACTCCTTGCTCTGGGAGGGAATTTGGTTTGAATGATTTAAGCTAGGGGTTAAAAGCCAGGAGTGCTGGCTTCCAGCCTGGTTTCCAATCATGGTGCAACTGTCAAGTCTCTCCAGCTTTTTGTGCCTCAATTTCCTCATGCAGAGGAGGAGGAGGGAGGTTGATCACCCACCCAGGAGGCTGAACCCAGCCATGTTTAGTTGGTGCTCTGAGATCTCCATATCAGCATCCTGTCACTATGCTGGATTGTTACTAACTGAGTCTTTTCCACCTCTGAGCATCCTACTGACCCCTTTGATGGCCAAGGGAGATGATCCTGTGTCCTCCCCTGGACCACCCCATTGGTAACACAAGGCTCCAGCATGGGGTGAATTTCCCCGAGATGAATAATGGCTTTTCTAATGCACGGGCAGGCTGTCAGCTTCCCTACTCCCAGTGTTTTATGGGTTTAACTGAACGGCTCTGAACTCCCTAGTAAGAAATAAAGTTATCCCTCAGCGTCCCTTCTAAACATTTCACTCAGTGCAAACGGTGTTTAAGAAAAATGAGGACATATTTCTTCTTAAGGATGCAGTATCCCCCTTCAGAGGCCTAATTTATGCCATATATCACTGGCCAGGGAGAGAAAGGCAGCACAGACCTCACACTAGGAGTGAGCTGGCCCAAGCACAGCCACTGCTGCTGCAATGGTGCAATGGGCTGCAACTCAAAGTCCTCCAGAGTCCGCAGAGTCCCCGCTGGAAGCAGAGCCTGGCTGGCAGGCAGCGGAGCAGGACGGACACCTGCTAACACTCAGCACGGCACTGCATCCTCGGCTGCCGCATCAGTCCTCTCCCACCCCAGAGACCTCCTCACCTGCACCACCCCAGCCTGCCTGGACCCCGTCCTCTTCACCCTGCCCCAGCTCAGCCCCACTTGGGGGCCTTTCTCCCCTGCATGGCTGATCTGTGACAGCCTCCACACTGGTCCCACTCCCTCGGACCGCGCCGGTCCCCTCTGCGACACTCGCTGCCTTCTCACCTGCCAGTGACCTGCTCTGCTGCCGCTCGACCAGCTCTTCACAGGCGTTTGGCACAGCTGGTGGGGAAAGTGGTTCAACTGCCAGCAAGGACAGGACTAATCCTTCTTCACAGCTCTTTAGTAACGCACGTCTGAACCTTTTCCTGAGCAGATCTCAAAAATGATCCTAAATGCGCTTTGATCTTGTCTGCCCCCAGCCTCCTTCACTCTGAGAGCCACCAAAGCTCTGCTGCTCGCCCCCAAGTGCTGTGGCAAAGCTCCTTGCCCCTGCCCTTCCCTTCGCCCCACTCTGCACTCATGGACCCTGAAACTCCACAGGACAAGAAATAAGCCCCTCTTTCTGCATACAAGTAACAGGTGAAACTTCCAGAATTAACAAAAGGAGCAGAGTGGAAAGAAGAGGGGGAAAAACAGAGCAACGGGAGTCAGGAGCTCTGGTTCTGCTCCCTGCCCTGCTATTGACCTGCTCCTTCTCTTTGGGCTAACAAAGTCATGCAGACTCCCCTTCTGCCCTTGACCTGCTGGGTCTCTTCAGATGGTCAGCCATTGGGCAAAGACTTCTTGCCTAGCTTAGCGGGCCCAGGATCTTGTTTGCAATTTCAAGTGCTACTGCAATTCAAGTAGCAGGAGAGGAAAAGCACTAATTCAGGACAGTTTGAAGCTCCAATGTCCCTTGTGTCCTGCAGCCAACTTTCTAGTTCATCTGTCAATGCAGGATCTTTGATGAGATATTTCAACAGTTTCCTGCTCTTGATCCCTTGAAAACCTGCTCTTAGAGCTCCAGCCTAATTCAGCAAGCAGGGTCTCGCTGCTCCCCAGGCTGAGAGGCTGCTGCTCCTCAGGAGCCTTCTGTCTTCAGGGTGTTTCCTTCAGATAACATAAAGCCAAGAGGATCAGCTTTTCTGATCCGGTTTCTCCTCCTTGCTTTATTTATTTATTTACTATTAATTTTTTAGTCCAGTTAAAAGGTTTACTATCCAGACGAGCCTAAATGGCCTCACTCAGCCTAAGTAACTCTATAAATCAAGCAGAACAGCTAACATCTACATCACAATCCCGCCATCAATCTCCCCACAGGTTGTGAAGAAAACCAAGGGGAAAGGTGCAAAAGGGAGAGTGAAGAGTTCCAGCTCATCACCACCAGGTCCCTGCAGGCTGGCTGTGGCCCTTGGAAAACTCCCTGTGAAGCCACACATGTTGTCAGGGCAACTAAATGCAAACACGGTGCCGAACTTCACCTCTCCATAGACACACATGCTCGCTCCAGGTGCTGTGCCAGGAGGACATGGTAGATGTCGAGAGAGGGAGGGAGAGGGGTGATGGAGAGCAAAAAGGACCGGGAAGGCAGCCAGAGCAGGGCTGGCCACCCCGTATGGGAGCCAGCTCCCAAGGAATGAAGAAGAAGAGGCCAAGACATGAGCCTCTTCAAAATGCTGCACAGACCCCTTTGTGAATGCCAAAAGAGGCAGGGCATGGCATGCAGTGAAACATCACAGAGGTAGCGAGGGAACCAGGCTTAGCTGCAAGTACCTCACGCTGGGGGAATAAAAAACACCCGTCAGAGACAACAGGTCTCTTCAAGGATGCAGATTCAGAAGGGAATTGCTCAAAGTTTCATCAGTCCCTCTTGGCGACTATCTTTAATCTGTTTCTTTATGAAGAACCCAAACCCACTGTGACCCATGTCAGTGGAGAGCAACTCCCTGGCTTCAGGCTGGGCTCAGAGTCATCCCTAATCAAGGTCAGGGGTTAAGTGAGCCACCTCCTCAAAAAGGGTCCCTCCAAACCCTGCTGGTAGCTGGTAGGCAGCTTAAGAGCAATTTGCAATCCCTTTCAGCACTATTAAACTCAGACCCAACAAAGAATGCAGACTCCTAATTAATTGCAGTGGGAAGGCAGGAGCGTAAATGGGAGCTGTGAGCCTGAATGCTTGTTGCATCACTAAGAAACACAGGGCCAGAAAAAGTTCATTATTGTGGTCTTTTTGGTCCTGCAAAGTAAATCAGTGTGTTAAGCCAGCATGAGGCGAGTGAGACCTCAGCAAGAGCTACACGACAGAGAGCAAACTAGAGCATCTCATCCTTCCAGCTTGTGTTATATCCTCCCCACAGCTCCTTGAGCTGGATGTCAGCAGGTAACACGCCCTGGGTTTTGTATGCAAAGGGGACACATGGATCCCTCCAAGGTTTCTGTAATGCCCGAGTGGGGCTGGGAGTCTTTTGTGAACCCTCAGAGCAGGCACCAATCACAGGCAGCGCTGGGAGTTCAGGGGCTCTTTAACCCCCAGAGATGCCTGGCACCTGCAAGTACTGTGCAACATGCTTAGGAGAAACGCTTGTCCGTCCTGCTGGTGTGGAAAAGGCTCACAGCCTGGGTAGAGGAGAGGAGAGCTCTGGTGTGAGAGTGGTGGATCGTTCCTGAGCCTGCCAACTCATCAGTCCTGTCTGGGGGGCATGTGAGGGAAACCCCACCGGCTGGGCTGTGTGGACACTCACCCCACGCTTCCCAGCACTCACCCTGACGCTAATTCTGTCTTGCCTTTTGCTGCTCTTTCTGCTGGTCATTAGGGCTCATCTTCTTATCTCCCTCGTCCTCATGAGCCCATCCATGTGCTAGGGCTATCACTAATTGCAAACACCCATCAGTGGGAGCACACACGTGTAGAAAAACGTGGGGGTGCAGGTGCACATGCAGAGGCACACATGACCCAGCACGCAACCACACACAATTGCATGCCTGTGCATGTGCTGGTGAAACGCTCTGCACGCAGAACACACGCTAACACACGCAGACGGCTCCGGACCTGGGACCGCACACGTACGACATCCACACACGGCAATACACAGACAGAGAGGCAGCACCCGCACCTCCCAGGGGCTGCACGCCCGCACACACCGAGCTCTGCTCAGCCCCACACAGACACGCGGCGAGTGCCCATGGACACGCAGCCCACCGGCAGCCACGCAGGCGGAGGCACCCTGCGTGCGCTCACAGGCACTCTCACACACATGCTTTCAGCACAAGCCCGCATGCCAGGAGCAGTTTATTCTGCAGCTTGGAGTGAGAAGACGGTGGGCTCCCCAGCCGGACCCTGCAGCCAGACTCGGCAGCAGGGACAGACATGCTCCCCATCCCACCAAAGAGCCCCTCTTTACCCCCAGCCCGTCTGCACCTCACTCCTTAAGGCAAAAAGAGCATCGGTGAGTGTCTCTTTGGAGCTGGCGTCCCAGCGGAGTGTGTGTGCCGGGCAGGGAATCTCTCCCTCTCCCTCTCTCTTCCACTCGCATCTTTTCATGAACTCTATTTCTCTTTCCTTTCTGAAAACAACTGAGCTGTAAATACTGTTTAACCTTCTTCCCCCCTTCCCCCCTCCCCTCTGCACTATAAAAACACAAATATGCCATAACTCAGCTGGCTCAGCCGCCGCGCCTCCAACATGCCCTGCTCCAGGCCTCTCAGGAAGGTCATAACAAACGACTTTCCGATTCAGTGCTCCTGAAATAATTTTGTGTATTAAAACCTGAATCTGCACTTTCTGGACCGAAAGCCTCTCTTAATTATGGCAAGCGTCCTTGGGATGGACAGTGATCCTTCACTACAGCACCGCTAACCAACCGGAGAGGCTCCGGCTCCCCACCACCACCTCCTCCCGCTGCCCCCTCCTACCACCACCCAACCCACCGCCCCCCCTGCTCCCCCCCCCCCCCGCCTTCCCTTTGCCCAATCTGTTTTCAAAGTGTGTCTGTCCTTTATTAAATTGTTTTCTTTTCCACATTATCAGTTGCCATGGAGACCTCATCTCTCGGATTATTTGAATTTCATTATATCTATTGATTTGGGAGCATTTCATCTTTTTTATTGTTTTTCTGTCAATTTTCAAAACGAATAACCATCTAATTTGCGTCAGTGCTGATTATGTTTGTCCCTCAATAGAGGTCGGCAGCTGCGTCGGGGAAACAAATCAATGGGAAACCATCATAAACCTCCCCAGTACAATCTCCAGGATATGTGGGTGACATTCCACGCCTGCGAGAAACACTCATCATATCCAAACTTCTTTCTTTCTTTTCTTTCTTCTTCTCCGCTCTTTTTTTTTATTTTTTTTTTTTTTTTTATTATTATTATTTCCCCCTGGTAGCCAGCTCCGCTGGCCAGTGGCGGGTCACATTGAAAATCCTATTTGTTTTACACACAAACATGGACAATTTTGGATGCATCGCATTTTCAGACAGGGAGGGGACAAGGGTGAAAAGAGGGAGAAGGAATTTTTTTGGGGGGGAAGAAAGAAGGGAAGAAAAGGATGACGAGGGAAAGAAAAAGAGGAAAAGTGGATCGGGATTGCAAATTGCTTACTATGTTTTTTTTTTAAATAATTTATGCAATTTTAAGCATTTATGTATAAATTTTTTAATAAGCCACCCTGGAGCAAAATAGCCATTAACATCCCGACGTCCTTCTGTCCAATGGGCTCGTGTGCAGGATCAATTTCTGAGAGTACTTTCCTTTTTTTTTATGACATGATAAAATGCTTTTAAAGCAACTTACACAAATATGGAAATTTTTTTCCCCTCCTCTTTTTTTTTTTTTTTTTTTTTTAATAACAGCCTCCACTTATTCACCAGGGAGAGCGAGCGAGCAGAGTGTGTGTGTGTGTGTGTGCTGGGGAGGGCAGTTGGCAGAAGGATAGACCCAGCCCTAACTGGAACGGACCTGCCTGTCCTTCTAACAAGGGCATAAACTTTCATTAGCGATGCACACAGTCAAAGGCAATTTAGGGAAACGCGCTGTACAGAAAAGGAAAACCTCAGCGTTTTTTATACAGCGGCTCCTTGGCTCCGTCCAGGGGGCTCTATCCTTGAGCTCGGCTTGTGCTCTCCAACCAAAGTGACCCCACCGGCCATGGGGGAGGCAGAAGTGGGGCTGGGGGGCGTGACACAAAGCCGGGGCTGCTCTCGGGGAGGTTGGTGCCCGGCAGTGCCAGCCTTGGCCCCTCGCCTCCGCCCCACCAGCAGCCCGCATGCCCCGCAGCTGCTCCACAGAAGCCAGTCAATATTAACGTCTCGCTGGAACCCACCGGTCCTACGAGAGGCCCAGAGGTATCTGTTGCTCAGCCCATGGCACAGCTTTGCCCCTCTGACGTGCTCACCCTCCCTCCCCAAAGGTCTCTACTTCAGGTTCCCGCAGGCTGGCAAGTGGCTCGCAGCCCCTCGATGCCCCTTTGGGGCATTAGTTACAAGCTGGCTCTGCCCAGACCAGACAGATGTGTCGCTGCTGCTCCTGTTCCCGCAGGGTATATAGGCTAGTTATTTTTGCAGCTGGGATATGGTCAGCCTCACACAGGAACCTGGAAAATGCCATTCCTAAAGGGACGGCTCCTGCCACTTGGCCCCGTGAGCAGGCACAGCGCTGCAGAGGAGGGACACGAGCACACCGGGCTGGAGGGACAGCAGGCCAATATGAGGGGCTGAAAGCCACAAACACATGTTGGAAATGAAACAAAACTATTTCTCCAGCTAGCAGATGCCTTGGCCCTGTCTTTGGGGTTGAAGTTTATGCCCACACACACCCCCAACCAAATACCTGTTACACACGCCCAAGCGTGGGGAGCCCCTGTGCACGTTCCCATTGAGTGCTTCAAGGTGAAGTCCTGACGCTGGTTTTTCTACAAGAGCAGACTTCTTTACCTTTCTGTATGACACATTTCCAGGGATAATACAGACCCTATGAATTTAATCCTTCTGACAGGAGCCTTGCAGGTTACTGGGACCCTACATGGACCCCCCCTGCATGCTCCCAGCTCACCCCAGCCACAGTGCTGGCCAGCACAGGGCTGTGCACACACCTGCCCCCTGTATGATGTTTGTGGGCATTTGAACTAAAGCAGAGGAGGGGGTAGAGGAAACCAACCCTAAAAAAAAAAATAATTAAATTCAAGGGGCAGCCGATGCTCAGCTGGAAAAACACAAAGTGCCGAGAACAGCAAACCCAATCAATAACAATCACAACCCCAGCAGCGGGCGAGGAAAGCGTGAACCGTTTTGGCCTGCTCCCTGCATGCTCACCCACTTGGGAAAACACAGTCCCCAGAGGCCTGTAATTTCATCCCCTCCCGCTACACCCTACATTTGCACTCACCAAAAATCTTTACAGAGGGCAAGTCCCCCAGGGCTCCTGTTTTGGTCAGAAACTCAGCAAAGAGAAGTGAGGGGCTCTGCACGGAGGAACAGGACTCCTGGTGCCCGAGGAAGCTTTTTGATGCTGTGAAAGGCTCTGCTTCCAGCAAAGTGCTCCTTACATCCCGTGTTCTCCTGATCTCCCATCCTCTCCAATGTTTTGCCCTTTGTGTCCCCCTTCCCCCAGTTGCCAGCCTCAGCCTCGTGCTCTTCCTCTCTCCCCTCTTCTTTCCTCAAGTTCCCAACACTAAAGTTTCCTCCTCCCCAACATCTCCTGCCAAACCTCTCATGCCCCAGTCCACAACCCCATACTCTCTTCACACTTCTCTTCCCTCAGTCTCCATGGTCCTACCAGGATGGCAGAGAAAGCCGTGCTACCCAGGGGACCAGCACCCCCAGGGACCAGCCTGGGGAGGGGAAACATGAAACCTGTTGGGAAAAAGGGGAGAGCTCTCCCTTCTCCCATCTTTGTGTCACTCCTCACTCAGACTGTACAGAATTGGGGATTTCACTGTAGCAGCAGAGAGGTCAGCAGGAGTTGAAGGTTTTCAGATTATATATATCACTCTATATGGTCTTGTCTATAGTAAGTGCTAAATATAGCCAAGCCAAACGAAACCTGGAGGTGACTTCAGTGTGGTGACGCAGGGACATCAGCCACTGCACAGGCACCCTCTGCTACCCCAAAGCAATACAGATGTCAACAGTCATAATCCAAAATCGAGGATGTCTGTGAATCCCCTGTTCTTCCACTGCCAAGAGGAGAACCCAGGTTCTCTCCCTTTCCCTCATGCAGGTGTCCATTATGGCTCCTCCTTTTGAGTGGTGACCAGACAAAATAAGGCAGCATTTTCTAGCTTGAAGTTCCTTTCTTCCACGGGATGTGGACCCTGTTCTCTATGGCATCCCAGCATCTGTTTCAGCATAGCCACTTAAAAACTTAAACAGTGGAAGAGGCTCTGAATAGAAGGTGCAAGTCTCTTGTGTGGGTCAGACTAATTAGGCTGAACTCAAATTGGCTTTAGGCATCTGCTGCTGCCTCTAAGCAAAATCAAGCCATGCTGCTTCCATCAGCATCTCTCTGCTGTTAGCCTTACCCCGCAGAACAGAGGGGACCCCACACTGCCTCATATAGGGCATCTCTGGGAACAAGGCTTGCTTCAACAGAAGCCATAAAGCCTCCTTATCCAGCTATCATTAAAGCCAAGAGAAAAGAGGCCAGACAGAGAGATTGAGATGAGCCATTTCCCCAACAAACTTGCTTCCCTTTTTCATTCGCTCCTTTCTTTTTTTTCCCCCTTTAACTGTCATTAAAATAACAAGTTTCTGTTACAGTCTAAACATTCCCACATTGTATAAAGGGTTATGTTACACTAGAGTCACTGCCGGGCCCAGTGTTTGCACAGAAACCTCACTGCAGGTCCCCCCTCCTGACGAAGTGACTTATTAAAGTTTAAACAGTAATTAACAGAACAATAAAAATAAAGGGATGTTTGGGGAGTCGTAGTGCACACAGGGTTTTTGGCAGTGCCAGCACTTTTCAGTGCCCTGTGCTGGCAGAAAAAAAAAAGGGCTGCAAAACCAGTGGGAGAGGATGGTGTGTGTGAAGCTGGGAAGGGGACGAGGTGAGATCCCGGCCCCAGCAGCAGTGTGCGGAGCCTGGCAGACAGCAGGACTCCAGGGCAGGGGATGGGGGACCAGGGAAAGGATGGATGCCAAAGGGTCGCTTGGCAGGAGGCTGAGTGGGATTCAGTGCTTGCTCCCTGCCCTGTGCTCAGCCTGTGTGAGTTATGCGCCAGGCAGCACCCAGAGCCTCCCACTGCCTGTCCTCCAAGGTAGGCTGAGGTGGCCTGGACAAGCCCCCCAAAATCTGAGTTTGGGGCATGGTGTTTCTGAAACCAGACCTGGGCTTTGGGGAAGCAGCTCCTTTAAAAGAGAGTGACAGAGGAAACAACAGCCAGAGAAAACTCCTGAGAAAATCTTCTACAAGAGACCTCAAGAGACTACTCACTGGGGAGCTTTACATCCAGACAGGAGAAGACATCTTGCAGGGACAGGGACCGATGCAGCCCTGGCCCCAGGCAGGTGTGGGAAGCCCTGAGCTGTGGATCCTACAGCGTGTTAGTAATTCTGGGTCATTCCCTCCTGAAAGACAGTCAGAGCCAGGACCACGGGGCCAAACACTGAAGGCTCACTCACTCTACAGGATCACAAGCCCGTCCCTCCCATCAGAGAAGGACTTTCCCAATCTTTGGGAAATTGGCTTTGTCAAAGGAACAAAGCTGCTTTTCCTCTGTTTTCTTCCCATCCCAGTTGCCTACCTTACCCAGGATGAGCTCTAGAGCATGTGGGTAGAGTTTCAGCTTAGGATGTCAGCCCTCCCTGTTACCCAACATGCAGCAATGCAGAAAGATCTCATTTGAAGATATTTTTGGTGCCTATTGTAACTATTCTCAAATGTTTGCCTCAGTAGCTCACAGTGCTAGTTGGCTCTAGCCCTGATGTGTGACTCAGTACACATAGCATTGTGCAGTCCCATGTTTGCTAAATCTCTTCCAGTACAACTGCTCAGTTTGCAAATAAAAAGACAGCTCTGCAAGGGTGGATCTCCCGTACAGAGCGAACTCAGGGAGTGCTGCCTTGACTCCTCTCCCACAAAGGCCTCCACCAGGTCTGCTACTTTGCACCCCTGGCTGGCCAGCTCAGTCAGGGAGATCGGCTCTAACCCGGGCTGGGGAGCTGCCCCACTGCCCAAGGAGCTGCTTCCAGTTTGCCCATAGCCTCCCATCTCTCCTCTGCTGGGGTGCAGGAGGAGGAAAATTCTCCCACACTCTGCTGCTGACAGAGCCTGTGGCAGCTCTGTGAACAACCCCCAGGACATGCCCCCAGAAGGCCCAGTATCATACCAGTACAAGTCACCCAAGGGTGGACACTTGCACCCAGCCTGCCTGCCCACACCTGCCAGCTCAGAGTGGTGCACCAGTCCTGCAAATTCATTCTGCAATGAAAATGTACTCCAAATACCACAGGCTGGGCTTCAGAGCAGTCCATGAAGGTGATTCCTCCCCTTCAGTTCCCTCACTAGTGAGGGAGGACAGCAAGGAGGACTTCTGCTTTCTCAATGGTGAACTAATCATCTTCTTCCCGCAGCTGCTATATTGGCTCTGCAGGGCAGAGACACATTTCAAGCTCCTCAAAGTCAACAACTCTCATTCTACTTCCAGCAGCTCAGTGGTATCCAGCTCAACACTACCGCTTAATGACAAATATCCACCAACATGAATAAAAGCCACAAATATTGACAAGGGATCCTGGCTACTCGGCTACTCCTGCCCTCCCACCAACAAACACTGTTAAGTCTCTGTGGGGACACCCAGGAACGCTTGTATTTACCATTTACTAGCCAGTAATGGTAAAGGCTGGAGCATCTACCAGCCTCTGCTCCCCTAATCTGCACTTCCACCAGGCCTGGGAGAAGCCACCTCCAGACTCACTGAGGAGGGATTTGTGGATGCTGAAAGCACAGAGGAGCGTGGGGCTGAGGGTCTCTGCACACACTGGAGCTGCTGGCTCCAGCTCCTACCCTGAGATGGGGAATCACCACCTTTGAATTATTTATTCTCAGAACTCCTTCCCCACGAAAACAACAGCAACTGGGATCCACTGGCTTTCCTGGGAGCAAACTGGCCCTACAGGAACATCTCCACGTATTTTGTAATCTGGAGTAAACAGGAGGGATGGTCATGACTTACACCGTGGTCTGGGAAAGGAGAAAACTCAACTCCCAAGAACTGAAGGAAAGTGTTAAAAACGTGACTTCCCAGGCAATTACCAATGGTGATTTTTAATAAGCTGTTTTCTAGGCACTGGGGGTGCAAGGGACATGGGGGAATCAGATGTTATGAATCTGAATCCAGTCTAGGTTTCAAAGGTGCTGGTTTAATAAGCCGTGAGGCGAGCCTGCACTAGCAGCAACAGCCCTGCAAACGAGTGCCAGAGCGGGGGGCTGGCATATCAGGGTTCAGAATTAATGAAACCAAGACCTTGGCAACCTCTGTGATTTTCCTGCATTCTGGTGTAAATTGATAAACTTGCATGGTGCTCCAGGGAGGATGTGAGATGGAAGGAAGGGGGAAGGGAGAGGGTTAGTGGGAGACAGACTGACGCCCTGGTCCTTTAAACCAGTATTTTAACTGGGACCCAGCAGATGAGCTGCAACAGGGACACGGGACTTGCCATGCCTCCCCTGCTGCCCTGCGCCCCATTCAGCACCCCGTTTCACCACCCAGAATGTCTTCACAAAAGCCTGTCCTGAATCCTCACGGGGTCCTCGGGTCCCACTGCCCAGGAGGTCAACAGGATGACGTACACCATCAAACCCAGCAGCCACACTGTGCCTTCTTATCCCCAAACCTTCTACTGCAACATTTTGATTTTCTCGGCTGCTTTTCTGCCTCCATGGGAAATTAAGAGTAACTTGCTTGTTCAGACTTGCCCTTGGAGACCGTTTCTACAGAAAGCCCCTGAATCCACTGCAAGTCAGGCAGGGCAGCCTCTGCCTCAAACCCCCTGATCAGCTGAGCTGCTGGCTCTGGCTTTTTCTTGCTTTCGCTGCCCCAAGGAGCCAGCTGGATGCCCAGGATCAGCGGCTAGAATTCAGTGCTGGAGGGAGATGCTGTGTGAGAGTTGGCAGCTCCACAGCCTGAGCTGCCTCCCCAGGAAAGGCAGATACAGGTATCTCTGCCCTGTCTCACTCCTGGACATCTCCTCTTTGCACAGTCCCAAATTTAATCTGACCTGACGTGAGCTGAGCTGCCAGTCTGCTTTCTGAAGGACTCTCGGGCTCCACAGACTGAGGATGACCACCTCAACCTCAGTCCTGAGCACCAGCAAGCAAAATCAACATTTTAAATATCCCAAACACTCTCAGCAAAGTGCCTCAGCTCTCCTCTTCCAGATCCACCAGGCTCCATCCCTCTCTGACTGCTCTTACGCTCATGTCACTCTGCTAAGCTCAGAAGAATCGTTTTCCCAGCTGACACCACGTGAGCGACAGGAGAACTGAGCTTATGGCTTTCCACTGCCACTCACATCAAACTGAGAGAAAAAGACATGCAGCCCAAATCTGAACTTTTCATCCCAACGACAGGATGTTTCCCAGCTCCTGGCTGTGCTGGAGTCAGGGTCTCCAGACTCATTTGCAGCAAGAGGGGAGACGTGTTGAACAAACAGAAGAGAAGGTGTCCCCAGGTCAGCACTCTTGGATTTTCCTCAGCCATGTCTGAGCAGACTTGGAGTCAGGACAGAGCACAGCTTTGCATGGGGGATCTCAAACACGTTCCCAGTGTAGAAAGACTGTCCTGGGCACTTCCTTTTCCAACATGTTGTCCAGGACGCCTCTACAGCAATGCCAGTAACTGCCTGTAGGGAATGTTATGTTAGAAAATTAACTAATGTACTCTTAATCACCTGGTCTTGCAAACTACAGAAGGAAACAGGAGCACCCAGCACTGTATGACCCTTCTTCCAGACACCACTGACTTTAGATACCATTATCAGTGGTAGCCTGGTCCACATCCCAGAACTCAAGCTCTCCTTCAGTTAACAGGTCATGAAATTATTTAGACTATTCATGATATTACATTCTGTTATATTTGTAATTAGCACAGAAGATCAGCAGTGCCCCATCCTGCAATCTCTGTGTTTTGCTAAGGAGGAGACCGGGTGCTTAGAAGCACTTAGTCTTCACCCACCTCTGCTTCTGTTGGGTTTATGGGAAGCCAACACTTCACAGCAGACTTGTCCCACAAGGAAAGGGTTTGATATTGTCAGAGATTTTAACCCACATGTAGTTGAAATATGGGAACCAGCACTCTAATATCAGTTTTTACCTCCTTTTTTTTTGGGAAGGACTTCTAACAAAAGAAAGAAAATGTGCCAGCAGACTAAGCGTTCGGCGCTATCTTCAATCAGGCAAGCCTAATTATACCCATTATACTGATGAGGAAGCACTGGCACAAAGCTATGCATTCACATGGCTACAGATACAAAGCAAATCAATGGCAAAGCTGGAAGTAAACCCGGGAATCGTGGTGATGAGCTCATCACCCACCTCAGCTCAGCCACACGCGGTTGGTCATGGGTGAGACCGTGTCCTACCCATGCTCCCAGCAGGTCACAGAGCTCATGGGGTGCCCTCCAGACATCTATGACATAGGGGAGAAGTTTCAATCCCAGCGCTAAGATGGCTTGGGGTGCTCTGGGACACTCTGGGGACTGGTCACATAAGCTGGCCCATGAAGACCAATCTCTCAGGTCACTGTACTGGAGACAGACTGGCGGGCTGCAAATACCCAACAGCCAGAGCATCAGGTCTGAGCCATCAAGATACCCCGCAACCACACAGACGGTGGCAGGGATGAATCATCTGCTCCTCCTCCTGAAGCAGTTTAATCATCGTCCCTGCATGTGGATCCTCGCAGCAAGGTCCAGCCTGATCTGCCTACGTATTAGCGATGCCCTGGCACGTAAAGCCCAGAGATTTTCCTTGGCACCAGGGACCAGCACTTGCCCTGCTCTGCCAGGTGCTGGGTCTGAGAAAGGCTGCAGAATCCCTTGGGATTGAAAGTCATTACATAAACAATACAACAGGATCCTGGGCTGTAATTGTAAGAGTGCCTGAGGTCTTGGCACTGAAGTCTGCCTCAGTGAAGGCCTCTAAATAGAGACCCAAACAAAACAAACAAAAGCCCCAATTCTGTCAGCACTTAATGAACAATAATAAATAATAAATAATAACCCTAAGAGCCAACCTAGGAAGGCACCAGGGCAGCTCTGAAGAAACCCTGTGCCTACAGCAGTTGCCCTCCCTCCCAGTCTCCGGTACATTGAGCTCAGGCCACTGGGTACTCGCAGGGTTGGGTCCAGAGTGGGGATCTCTGTGGAGTGTCCACCCCACAGCACAGGAGCTGCAGCCTGGGAATGTCCCTGGATCGGGACCTTCACCTGCGAAATGAACACATGCATATATCGAGTCATGTCTCGCTCTTACTGCGGGTTCTCTCTTTTAGGGCTAAAGGCAAAAAGAAGCAGATGGAGCTGAGCAAGGGAATGCAGAGAGGTTGTGAGTCCGGAGGAGCCTCTCCCAAGCATCATTACAGCCTTGACTCAGTCCCCCACCTGTGCCGAGCAAGCTGAGCTCCCGGCAGGACACTGGGAGAGCTGCTTGGCAGGAACATGGGCTGAAACAAAGGGCCTAATTTAAGTATTTTTATAACTCAGTACTTGTGACAGTGGGTTTAGCAGTTGCCAGCCATCTGGAATAAAGAATTACAGCCACCTCCCCTAATCCTATATTGCCTAAACCCTAAAGCTGGTTATGGTGCAAGGATGAGGCAGCAGGTTGGGAGGAGGCACTGATGGGAGGGTAGGGGTTGGAAAAGGGACCACAGGAAAATTCTCAAACTTCTTTCTTTTTCCTGTGAGGTGCTGGGTGCTCCCAGATGTGTGAGAAGGGTTTTTGCTAGGATTCAAGAGATGACAGGAGGAAGAAAAAGAAGGGGAGAAGGGAGACAAGGAGTCCTCCATGACCACACAGCCGCACACAGCACACACACACACACACACATGCAGACGCTTACTGGTCCGCGCAGGGCTGTCAGGTAAATTAGATCTGAAAGCTGACAATTTCTGACCATATTTCCTTGATTATTTCAAACAAATGCACACCAGCCGCTGTAAGGAGATTAAAGTGACATAAACGTCCCGAGTGGGAGGAGGGAGGGCAGAGAATTCAGGTCACCCCCATCCGTCCCCCATTTGACAGCCGCTATATCGCTATCCAATCCAATAAAAAAATCCCCCCCTTTTGCTTTAATTAATTTTACAGCTAGCTTGCTTAATTACTTTCAATCAAAATCCTCCTGCCATCGCAAAATTAGAGATGGTTGAGCTCCATTAGCCTAAATTCTTCATTTCCATATAGAAAGAGGCTCCCTCGGCAAAGCCAACAGGGCTCCCTCCTATTCAAGCCGCCGTTGGAGAGATGCCTGTCCCTCTGTCTGTCTCCAGTTCCTTGTGAGAAGCGGGGGCAAAAGGATAAGGTCTTGTTCTCACCAACCCCTTTCATAAAGCATCTCCTTGAGAACCCTTCACATGGGAGGCCTCTCTGCTCACAGCAAAGGCCGCAAGAGGCAAGAAGGACAGCCTGCCCTCGTGGCCTTCCTGCAGCCATACTAGAACAAGCATTTCCATGGCTGCAGAAGGGAGTGGGGATGGCACACGGCCTCCTCTCTGCTGGGCTTTCTGTGGTGGGGATGGTATCTGGAAGGGACACTTCTACTAGGGCTGGACCAGGCACTGCCACTGTGATCCCACAGGTGTGCAGGCATCACTAACTCGAGCTGGCCTCTGCCGGAGACATGGAAAGGACATTGAGGAGACATGGGGGCAGATCATTTTACATCTGGCTGACTTGGGGTTTGGTACCTGTCTTGGGAGCATCTGGCACTAGCCCCTGTCAGAAACATGACACTGTGGACCACGGAGCTGCAACATTCCTGTAGCTCCTGTAGGCATCATTAACACCTCTCTCCTGCGAACACAAATAATGAACCATTCCATCTTGGGCCGATCTAAGAGCAGTCCCAACTGGTCTTATGTCCATGAAACCTCCTCAGAAGTGCAGGGAGTGGCAGCAATAAAACCACACAGAGCTGGAAATGAGACAAGAACACCAAGCAGGCAGAGAGGACGAATGCAGGAGGAAACCCTGGAAGGAGCTGGGCACGCTGAGAGCAGAGGAGGAGAACCAGCTCCTCTCAAAGGACTGCAGGAACCGGAAAGAATAACCCAATCTGTTCCAGTGGATCACACTGCAGTACCCTCTCCTCCCATTTTCTCCAATTTCCTATGGTCTCCTCCTTTCCCATTTCCCCATACCACTCGCAGAGCAATGGTGTTAAGGGGTTTTTACATACGCTCAGCGCTCCATGCAGGTTCAGAGCCTTGGGAACCACCTCAGCCATTTAACCCAGAGCTTGGCCCCTGCTCCTTCCTCCTGCCTCGCGCACTCCTAACCTGGAGCTGCAGGAAGGTCCCACCAGCACCCCAGCCTCTGCACCTTCCCACCCCTCCAGAAGCTCAAGGGGATTCACAAGCACAAGAAGCCCAACTCCCCCGCGCCGACTCCAGGGAGGACAGGTCAAAGCCTTGCTTCTTTAGAACAAAATAAAGAAGAGACAAACACAGACCTATTTTGTTTATAAGCTTAAAACTGAATCCAATGGCGCATCTACCTGGGGATTTTAGATTAAATGGTTTAAGAAACTCAAATAGGCTTTTTAATCTGGTCAAATAAAAAGAGCCCCAAAGAAGCAAAGAATTCACCCTGCCGAGCCTCATGGCTGTGAAGACAGCCGGGCAAGAACAGCTTTCTGACTCTCTGCAACTCCTCCCCACCCTGGCATGGGACATAATGTATTTGCCAAAACCTGGAAGCCTTGGATACACCCTGTTCAGGACTCATGCAGACTTCACTTTCCCATGGATGACCCACTTCTATCCTGCTGTATAGAATATGCTTTCTTCATCCTTTTGTGTTCTCTTACACTGTTCACCTGTGCCTTTCCCCCTAATATGTAAGCATGGTTCCAGCCCTGGTTACCTCACCAGCACCAGCCAAAAGCAACCCAAGAGAAGGCACTGAACCCCCTAATCCCCCTTCAACACACACATTTATTCTGCCTTTCATACAAGCTACCTCCCTGAATGCTTCAAAAGAAACGGGTGAGAAGATGAGGGACTGAGCAGTCATGTGCTCACCAGATGCAGAAGGGAGACCAGCAGGGTCTGCTGAGGGAAGCTACTGCAGAACTGGACTGCCAGTGAAGGTCTGATGGATGGAGACCACCGGTACATGGACTTGGGGAGTTTGATAAACGCCTGGAGCTGAATCTTGATAAAGAGCTTTCTTCTCTGCTGGACGACCACTTCTCCAGGATTTCCAGCCTTCTACCTCCTCCCAGTATCACATCTCACCAACTTCCCAACAGAAACTGTCCCCTATCTCCCACCACTGCTGTTCAACTCCAGAAACACTCAGAACTGGCCTTCCCCCGTACATGCAATAAAATTCCCGACTTGTGTCTCGCCTGCTCCAATGCTCAGAGCAGCTGGGACAATAGAACAGAGAGGCCCTAAATCCACCAGACTCACCCTAAATAGCAATGGCCCATAATTTTGCCTGACATTCAGGAGCTTGTTATTCTTTCCCCTCGTCGCCTGGCTGGAGCTGTTCAGACCCATCAGTGTTATTCTATGCATTAAATGGGAAAAAAACCAACTCAACAACAACCCAGAGAGTTTTCAAGCCTGCCTGGCGAGAGCTGAAGGGGCGACGTCCCTAGTTGTGCTGGCAGTGGGAGAACAGGAGGAATCAATGCCTCAGACCCAGACTCATCCCTTCTGCAGGAGATCGGGTCCTGCTGAGACCCCCAGCAGGAACACCCCCCCTCTCCTCTGCTTCCATCCCTAGCAAGGGAGCTACGATCTCTCCCAGCCCTTCCAGCCTCCCACCTGGAGCCTGGGAAGGCTGCTGCACACTCCTCCCCACCACCCCGGAGCAAGGAGCTTTAACCACAACAGTTTGGGGTTTGGGTTTTTGTTTTTTTTTCCAGGCTGGCTCCAGCTGATTAAGGACCTGCAACAGGATGTAGGGATTACAGCAAAACCTGGCTCCAGATCAGCTGGGGCACAAAGCCAAAGGAGAGAGCGAGGATTGCCCCCAGCCTGGCTGCCAAACCGGCACTCGTCCTGTTGGGAGGCTGCGAGGGCTGGAGCTCTCCTCTGGAACAAGGCCCCGGCCCTCGCTGGCTCTGCCGGGGAATGGCCTGAAGCCCACACCGACAGACGTGCCCACACCAAGGGCAGGGTTGCGAGGAGGAGGGATCTGTGGTTTACGGGGGTTGCTGAAGGGAGGAAAACCCCTTTCGGCCTCACTCTTCATGCCTTCACCCCAGGCAACACAGAGGTGCGAGGGGCATCCCCACCTCCCGTCCTGAGCAGCAGAAACAGCCCAAATTAGCGACGCCCCGTGATTCCCTCATCCCTCTGCCAGGGTCTGCACCACACGGAGCTTCTAGCGGGTATCCCGGAATAACACATGGCAAAGTACTCTGTGCCGAGTTTTTAATCCAGGAAGAAGTGATCGGGGAAAGCAATAATCTCAGCTGGCACACAGAGCACAGCAGGGTCTTGCTTCTGGGGAGGCATTGAGAGCAGAATTAGCTTCAAGGAGACTCTGGGGCTTTTTTTTTATTCTTCTAACACTGATCCCTGCCTGGACCAGCAGCAGCCCCCAGCATCTTTCTAAAGTGCCTGTCACTGCAATATCCAACTGCTGTCATTCCCTAGGGGACATCCCCGCACGCTTGGGTTTTCCAAGTCCCTCCTGGTCCAGAGGAAGAGGGACAGTAGCAGCAAAAGCAGCCCTCCTGCTCTGACCTGAAGCCATTAGCCTCAAGTCCTGTTTTAATCAGGTCTGGCAGAGCTGCTGCCTTGTTTCCCAATCTGCCACCTCGGAGGGATAATTTGCCAGTGCTTTCTTGCAGAGCTCTGTGGAAGCACTTTGCAGAGGCTGACTATGCCTCTCCTTCATGGCCAAATCCTGCGAGCTTCATACTGGCACATCTCTCTCTCCTAGTGACCCCCAGGCTCTGCCTGAGCAAAGGAGATCATGAAGATGCCAGGATTTGGTCCTCTTTTCCAAGCGCTCCCTAGCAAGACCTGGCAGTAAGAGGGGGAAGCTGCTCGGAGCAGCAGGAGGGGGTGGAAATCTGTCTGGCAGCAGCAGCGAAGAGACTTCTTAGTGCTGCCCACCAGACTCATCGTAGCAGAGAAACTCTGGAGTCAGCTCCTGCCGGCCTGGGGCTGCGGGGGGAAGGCAGGAGTTGATATTGCAGGCGGAGGCCACTGGGATACCATTGAAAGCTGCTAAATATGACCAGGTTAGCACTTTAGTCTTTAATGGCAGGTCACCATTAATAAACCCAGGGCCCCAGGGTGCAGTACAGAGCCTCCATTCCCCCCTCCCCGAAACACTCATTTCATTAACTTCACTGTGTGCGGCGCTCGGCACCTGTCGGAGGTTCGGCAGCCAGGAAGGTTGGCAAGGGTTAAGGAGATCTTACAGCAGTGGTACCCACTCTCTCCTGACACCATGGGGCAGGGGACACCACCTGCACAGCACCCCTCTCCTCCCCACTGCCCCCAGGTCCCCCAGCTCACACTTGCAAACCAGCCCACGGCTTTTGGACCCCCACAAGCCCTCATGAGTGGGGAAAAAGCACTGTCCCAGACCCAGAGCCAAGGGGCTGGGTGCTGGCAAAGGACAGCCAGAAATGTGGCCGTTGACCCCAGCTCCAGCACTGACTCCCACTCTGGCCTTCAGGGAGTCTCTTCATATCACTGTGGCTTCCTTTTCTCATCTGTGGAGAGCTGATAGCAGCACTGATGGCCACAGCAGGGGAGAAGGGCAGAGGGGAGTTACTTTGGATCGAGGCAGGGAAGAAGCTCTTGTTAAATACAAAGACTGCAAACAATAAAGGCCAAATCCCAATCTTGAGGACACTGGAATGGTTCATGGGATTGCCCCAGTGTCCAAAAGGGTGACTCTAGCCATTGCAAAGGGTAAGTGGCAGCAAGGGGCCAGGGGAGCCAGCGCAGGGGAGGGGACCACTCCAGCTCCGCACACTCTCTGCAGCATCATCTGTGCTCCCGCAGAGGCCACTGGTCCCAGCAGCTGCAGCTGAGAGGACAGGGAAGGACAAGGTGAGAGGAAAAGTGTAAGGACAGGGCTTTGCTCCACCTGCTTTCACGGTGACGCTGGCCATTTCCTGAAGGGATGGTAGGAGGGGAGGGAGGGACAAATGGATGTCCCAGCTGCCAAAAATCCCATACCAAGTCTCTATTGATCTGCCCTACTTGGCAACTCAAGCTGCAGCCACCGTCTGTGGTGCTGGATCAATAAGACCTGGGCGGAGAGGGAGGGAGAGGCGTTTTTATGGGAAGGTGGGGTCTTTAGGGGGAAGTATTTTGATGTTTAGAGTGACTGCAGAGTCAAAGAAGAAAAAATACTGGGACTGAAGCTGCAGTTTAGTTTGGACTCATTTCAAATACCTGCTGAGCCCTTTACACTGGGGCCCCAGTGACCTCCTGCACATGGGAGCTGCCCCAGTCCTCACTGTCCAACCACAAGAACCTCTCACCTGTCCTGGACACTCTCAGCACAGACGTGCCAGCTACCATGATGGGCCAGTAAAGCCACTGCCACACAGAGACAGTGTGTGCACGGGAATTCTCCAGGAGCTCCCTACAGATCCTCCCCAGGGACCTGGCAAGAGGCAGAGACTCCTGCAGCCCAACAAAAGGAACTGCCATACAGCTCAAAAAGCCTTCAGAGATGCCTCAGGTTCCCAAGAAGCACTTTACAGTGGTTTCTGCAGTGAGACTGTCACTGGTGCCAGCCAAATGGGGAAGGTTTGGACCCTGGTGCTGATAGCCAAGCTGACTTGGCTGAGAAGACGGGCTCTGACGAGCCAGCCCATGCCATTTCCATCCTGCTGAATGGAAAGCATCATACATTGGGCCCAACCTCTCCATGGAGGAGACCACAGCTTGGTAAGACACAGTGAGCCAGGCAAGTCATGCACTGGGGAGCAGATGACGGTCACCAAACCCTTCTAACTTCATGTGAATGGAGATCACTTTCTTATGTTCAGATCATGTAGCTGGGCCATACCTACTGAGCCCTGAAGACCCTGTGACCTGCTACTACGGAGGAGAACTCTGTGTCTGAATGCTCTGGTCACCCCAGCAGCTAATTTTGTGTCCAGAACCCCATGAGGAGAAGGCAGCAGAGGCAGACAAGGAAAGGTTTTTTAATACAGAGGGCTGCCAGGCCGGGCCAACTCCAGGGGCAGGAGTGCCCCATTCCCAAAGGCAAAAGCCCGTTGGCTCCAATTTGAGCTGTCAGCAAGGGGGACTGTGCACTGGGTGTCACCTCCAAATGCCCTTTGGATAGATATGGAGAGAGCAAGCCGGGGGGGGGGGGGGGGAAATCTGCAGTTGTTCCAATGTTTCTTGCTCAGCAGAACAACTGTTGCAGTCCTTTTAGCACAAACCCAGCAACTGTTCCCAAAAGCACAGCCTCCTCAGCTCCTGTCCTTAAAAAAAACCCAACAACCGATCTCCAAAACGCCAGCTTCTGAGTCAGGGCAAAAATGTTATTAACAAAAACATCACTCAGGGGTGGGACACCTGCTCCCTGACAAGCAACTGGCCTGGGCTGCCCATGGTTAGCCTATTACATCAGGCCCCAAAAAGAGAAAGGAAAGGGAGGGAGAAGGGGAGAGAGTGGAAAAGAACAGACGGGGGGAGGATGACAGCAGAAGGGAGTAACAAAGACAAAGAAGAGCAAGAGAGGGGAAGCACAGAAAGAAAAGAGCAAGTGCGAGCACATGTGAGAGACAGTGCAGGAGAGAGCGAGAGCGTGGGGGGGAGAGCAGAAAAGTGTGTGGAAAGTGGCAGTGTGTGTGCAATAAAGTGTGGGAGTGTGGATGTGTGACGGGAGAGAGACGGGACGGGAGAGAGACGGCGAGCGTGTGTGCATATGGCAGAGACCGCAGCTGAGGGGAGGAAGAGAAGAGTAAGGAAAGGGGGAATGGTGCCACGAAAAGCAAAAAAAAAAAAGCTTGAAAATAGGGAGGAATAGAGAAACAAAAGAAAAACTGAAGGCCATCAAACAAATGAGCCTAGTAAAGCCAGGGAGCAAAGATAAGGGCAGGGAGGGAGTTACAGGAAGAGGAGGCGGGGGGCACTGGGGACAGGGCAGAGCCTGGGTGAGGGTCAGGCAGAGAGAGGAGAGAGGAAGCGAGAAGGGGGCAGACGAGGAAAAAAGGAATAAAAGAAATAAACAGGGGGGAGGGCGAGAAAGATGTCTATTAAAAACCTCAGTGCATAACACAAAATGTCAGGGTTTATAGCTTCATTCTTGGCATTGCTGGTACTGAGAACCCCACACAGAAATGTCACTGCTTGTCATGTTTAATCACCTGCTATTTGTTAACACCTTCGCTGCAAGGAGTCTGCCCCTCACCCCTTGCAGGCTTTCCTTTTGGGGAATAAACTGCAAAAAAAGCACGCCTCTGCCTTTCGGGTCCCTTTGGAGAGTTTGAGTTGAACCCAGAGCCAGGCAGGGCTGGCACATGGGACATGGCCATTTGCTTTCCAGATGGGGCTTTGAGCACAGGGCAGGGCTCCTGCAGGCTGCAGCGGTCCCTGCCCAAGCATGTTGGTGAGAGGCACCACGGTTGGAAAGGCAGAGGCTGTGCATAGATGGGAGCGGGACAGAGGATGCTCCTAGGAGTGCAGGACACCAGGAGCAGCGGGGAGCAGGTGAGTGAGGGGAATTTGGGGGAGAGAATGACTTCAGGGCAGAGAGAGCAGACAGGAGTGAGGGGGGAAGGCTCAGCTCAGGGAACGAAGAGATGTGGGTACGTCAAGGTGCATGGGGCAGCAAGGGCCAGAGGAACAGGGTACCCAGCCCCTCCTCCTGCTGTATACACCCTATGCTCCCATCCCACCCGTGTCCTGAGCTGAACACACATCAATAAAAACCCCTGAAATCCACGCAAGTCTGTAATTCTCAATCTGTTTGCTTGAGCAGCAACTGTCACATAAAAGCAAACATCCAAAGCTATTAAATGTACAGTTACAGTTCCTTGCCCTGGCATCTGCCCTGACTTTGCTCTAGTTCCTCCCAAAACCTTGGACTAGTGCTTGTTATTTATGCTGGTTTTCCCCTGTGTCAGGCAACCGTGCCCCCCCAGCCTGCACTTCCCACCCAGCTGCATACTGTCTGTCTGTCTGTCTGACATCATGCTGCACTGCTAGAGACATTATTTTGAGGTCATCACTAGACAAGCCTTTTCCCCTCTATTTCATGGCCACCAACTGTAAGAAATCAAACAAAGCTCTCCTCCACACAGCAGGGCTCTCCTATACGAGCAATGAAAATCTAATTCTCCAGTTTTCAGGTTTACGGAAGGAAATTAATCATCCCCCCACCTAAATGAAGAAAAATTTAACGATGTGTATGCGAAGATCTTTACTGCAGCTATTTTGTTTTAACCAAAGACTGGTAATCAGCACTGTTTCAACACAAATGAGGGCTCAGCTTCAGCATGGTCCTTACCCCACGCTCTGAAATGCTTATGTCAGTGTGCAACGTTTCTTAAGTGCTGATGCCAGTGAAGTCAGACTTGCCCTCTCGAAAACGAAGAGGATTTGGGGAGCTGAAGAAATGGCAATACCATAAGCTGCAAGGAGATCCTAAACACATCCAAACTTTTTTTCATGCATTCAACCAACATAAAACTAGCAGAAGTTGGCTGCTGGAGACCAGCACAAGGGGTTCTGCTCCAGCCTCACCATGCCCGCTGGGGGCCTGATTCCTGGGTGCCCGGATCCCTCTTGCGACCCACAGAAACAGGCAGCAGAGAGCTGATGGCTGCAGCTGCAGGACCAAAGGGCTGCCCAGCACCAGTGTCATCGAGGTGCTAAGGACATGCTAGAGGAACATCCCACACAGGAAAAAATACAAACCTGCAGAAGCTCAGTGCTCATCTCTCTCCAATCCCTACAAATGCAATTTCAAAATCCAGTTTAGATCATCCAGGACTAGATGTGGGGCTGAAGTGGGGCACCTTCAAGCCCAAACCAGGTGGTTCTGGAAACTCAAAGCACGGTTGGACTTTACATCTTGGTCTCTGGTAGTGTGTTTCTATTCAAATTTTCATATGCATTTTCCTCACAACAATGTTCTGGTCTTTTGTGGTTGAGATCCTTGCTGGTTTCCAAAAGCAATTACCTACACCACGATGCCACACACCAGAGGGACCTTGTGGGTGGGGGGAAAACCTGCACTGCTGCTCCTTTCTCCTTTCCCCCCCTTGCACTGAGCACAGTGGATTTTGCTCTGTCCTGCACCTTTCTCAGCCACCCACAGCCCCACAGAACTCCACAAATAAATTCAGGCCCAGTTTGTGAACCTGGGAACAACTGAGCTGTGAGACCTGAGTCCAGCCAAGGATCGCTGCCCCCTGTGCGGGGAGGACACGCAGAGGCTCAGCCCAGAACTGGGGACAGCAGTTTCTGCCCCTGCCCCAAAGGACCCGCACGAGGCCCAGGAGCCACCCCAAGTCCTATTCTGGGAACGGGAACAGTACACAGAAAGGCCTCCCGCTGGCCTTTCGCCAAGGATAAAATTCACCCTTCTGAACACAGGCCAAGATGATCTAAAGTGACTACTGACTTTTGTTGCCCAACTTGAGTCACCTTAAATGGGCCTATTTTTCAGTGTCAGTGCTTAGCACAGCTGAGAATCAGGCCTCTTGAAGATGTCTAATACTACAAGTCCAATCAACTCTTTAACAAGAAAGACCAATATTTCTCTCCTGTGTGACTTCTCCCGGTCTGGCCAGGCCTTTTATCTTTTTTCCCTCTCCCCTCCCTTCTCCTTGTTCTTTTTCAGCTTTTTATGAATTTCTCTCAGCTTTCCTCCCTCTCCCCCCCTTCAAGGTCATGCGGCTCATTTCCACGTTGAATATTTACTCAAGCAAGCTAGGTCCTTTCACAGGCACTCACCACAAATATGCTTTCTTGCTTTCTGATAAAGTCCAGAGAAAAGAAACTATAAAACCCAAAACAATGCCAGAAAAAAAAAAAAAGTCCCAACAGGGCAAAGTGGGGCTGTGATGGGGTAGAATATTTCAACAGAGAAGGCTCACAGGGAGAGCACCCTTGGAGTTAGCTTGCTCTGTTTCCCTCCTTTTCCATGACTGTTTTCTTGCTCTCTTTTGTTGTTTGCTTTTCTGAGCACTTATTGTTCTGCCATTAGGGCTGTGCCACCTATATGAGGAAGACTGTTATATTTAACCTCTTCATCCACAGTGAAACTCACCCTCAGTCAAAGGCCAGAACCTTCCAGCCCCTGGGCACCGGCTCCTTTACGACAGCGACACGGCAGCTCAAACCCATCCGGAGCAGGGGAGTTTTCAGCTACGTGGTTTCCTCGTTTTTTCCTAAGCCCATTACTTGTAAGCAGCTTGCATAAAAGCATCAGGGTTTGTACCAACCCCGGGTAATACACAACACGGCGTCGCCAGAGATCACACGAAGGAAGGTCAAACCCCGCTCCCCGCCCTCAGGAACGGACGGGGCCCTTCGCACCCGAACGGTGAGAGGGAGTGGGTCCTGGAGAAGCGTTTTCATACTTTCATACTTAATTACCAACTCAGCTCACAGACCAACCCTACAGACTGTCTAAGAGTAGCTTCACAAAGTCTATATTCTCCAGCCCAGGGCAGGTCTCCAGAGAGCCCAGTGCTCCTCGCTCCTCTGAGATGTGGCAATTTTGATAAACCTCCAACTCCAAAGAAAGAAGATTTGGCCAACACAGCAGGGTTTTGAAAATCCAAGCCTGAGGCTTACAACGTCCAAGGAAGTTTTAAAATTATTTCTTAGTGACATAATCTCAATCTCCATTCGACCATCAGAGACAGCTACTGGCCCCCACATGAAAGAAGGTATTACTATTGCCAATTCCCTCACTAACATCTCTTCATCTGAGACCCGGTGCCGCTTGGTCTCCATGGAAAAGTATCTCTGCTGGCTTTTGCAGTCGGGTCATGGGTTTACGCCCAAGAGTACATGTAGTACACCTAGCCCACAATGTCCCAAGGGAGACAGGCCACAATCTCCTTCCTAAGCCATGTCTGGGATAACAAGTATATAATAACAAATGGCTCCCACCTACCAAGACCCCTGAGAAACACTGCCTGGAAGAGCAAGCTGCTCGGAATCATGGAATTTCCAGAGTTGGAAGGGGCCTCTAGAGATCATCTAGTCCAACTCTCCTGCTAAAGCAGGATTGCCTCTCAAGACACCAAGGCTGAACTCACTCTAGAGGAGCTGCTTGAGGTTGATTACTGTTGCTACTTTCCTTTTAGGAGCCCACAGTGGAAAAGCAGAAATCTGGGGATTCCTCCTAACAGGAGAGAGATAATTCACAGCTATGCTGCCTGCCCTCCACTGCTCCCCCTTGATTTCCAGTGATGTCCATGGGACACCCCCCGACTGCTCCCAGTTGAGCAGCTCCCACCCACTCTGCACCCCACTGTTGCCTGCTGGCAGCCCACGTGCTGCCGCCAAGCAGAGACCTAGCTATCCTGTTTCCATGGAGCCCGACCTTCTCCTGGAGGTTGCAGAAGTATGCCTTTCTGTAAGCACATACTTCTTCTACCTAGGAAAGCCTCAAACCACTGTCGTGACAACTCTAGGTTGTGTTGGGTTAGGTAGCCAGCTGGAAACACATCAGTTTTTTGAACAGTTTGTACTACTTTAGGAACTATGCAGAAGCCCAGCTCTGCAGAGCCACGCTCCTCAGGGTGTCCATGCAGCTGACATCAGGAATAGCAGGTACCTTGGTAAGCACCATGGCAGAGCTATTACAGTGGCACCATCACAGCAACTAAACAGAAACAGCAAGTTACAAGTTTTGCCAGGCAGCTGCAGCCCTGAAATAAAATCTAGCTGCAAAAATACTCTGATTTCAAGTGCTTTTGGCCACTTTTCAGCAGCACAGGGGTGGTGAGAGCAGCACACTGGTGGCAGTGACGCCGTCCTGAGTGGCTCCAAGGGAGTAGGGTAGGGTGCTGTAGAATGCTGTGTTGGCCAAGGTGGGGAACTGAGCCGAGTGTTACCACACTGTGCACAGGCTCCTGCGACCCTTCTGTCTCCCTGGCACGGCCTGTCTCGTCTCACTGAGTGCTGCTCGCCCTCCCTCCCTCCCTCCCAGTGCGCACATGGCTTTAATGTTTTTATTACCTGTTTGACTCGCTGCCTTATTGCTTCTCCTCTTAATGGGGCTGTAACCGTGGAAACGAGGAATAAACGGCCACCAGAAAATGAGATGATTAAACAGGTCACCCTGGCAAAACAAACTCCTTGTTCACACAGGCCGGGCTGCGTGTGCAGTTTCTGCCCAGGGAAACGCAGGGCTGGGTGGGAGAGGGTGGGAGGGCTGTGCCAGGCTCCTGGAAGGAGCACACCAGCGAGAGGTGCCTCTTTGGAGAATAGTGGTCTCTGCCCAGGAGGGATGACTCTGTCAACCTCCCAGGACACACATGGAAAACGGCAAGCTTTGCTCAGGGAAGATGGAAGATAGCGAGGACAAGACGCATCCATGTAACTGGGGAAAAAATAGCAACTCTGATATAAATAGGCTGGACTGAAAACAAAACACAAGTCCGAGACAAGTTGGTGTCCTCTGTTGTCCCTGTCTCTGGCATTGCCCAAGCCTGCCTCATGGCAGCTCCCAAGGAGAGCATAGAGACCCTTCTGCCCATGCTTCTGCAGGCCCCTGGGGCACAGCTCCACCACTCTCCTCATGCCCATGGATGGGCTAATGGCCAAGCTGTAGTGGTGCTGGCAAAGGCACTGTCTGACCAAGCACAGCCAGGACCATGGGGAACGTAGGTGTCATGGAGCACATACCTGGCTTTCTGAAGTCTCGGGAGAAAGGGCATCTCAGCCATCATGCTCACAGCTCCTTCTCCGAAGCCATGAGGCTGGGAGGAAGAGGACAGCAGTGGGGACCTGCCTGGCTCAGGGATTCACCTCCAGCACAGATCTACTCTAACTTCTTTCTTGAGGTGCTGCAGACACGGCCCTCACCTCACTGGAAACAGCCAGACAAATTCAAGGCTCATCTGCTGCAGTGAGCCAGGGTGTACTACAATCAGCCCTGACAGATTGCTTTGAAACGAGAGCTCAGCTCAGCCTCAGCACATACAGGAGCTTACCAGGAGGGTATGACCACAGCCCTGTGCTGGTGTCCAGGCTCAAGCAGGACACCTCCACCACAGCCCTCCTCATGACCCAAGGAGAAGGTTGGCCCACACCAGGAAGAGGAGGAGAAGGCAGGGGTTTCTATGCATCTCCGCACCTTGTTGGGTGCAACTGTTTGCATATGCGATCCCCCTCTCAGTAAAGCTGAGAGGTCCTGAGTTTCAAACCAAAATGTTGTGGAAAACAAAAATAACCCCCCCAAATAAGCACAACGCAATCAAAACAGCACAATCACAAACCATCTTACAAAGTAGTGAGGATCCTGCCAGAATCACAGTCCTGTCCCAACCTGTCCAAACCCAGACTCATTGGGTGCTGGCAGACTGGGATGAGCAGACTTACTCCACCAAGAGCAACAAATTCAGGAGAAGAAATTGGAACAGCAAAGCTTGGCGAGGTGGAGATGAGAGACAACTGCTTGAAGCGCACAGGCGAGTGGTTGTGCTTGCTTTCAAAAAAAACAGCAGGTGGTTTATGAAAAGGGCCCTATTCTTTAGAGTAATTTGAGCCATATTTCATTGTTTGATAGAAAAATCCTAATATTCATGACCTCCTTTAACTGGAAGAAGTTTGCTCATCTGAATATCAGCCCACAGACAAATGGGGAAATGAAAATAATGAGAGTAAGATAATGGGGGGGAGGAGGGTGTTAGGGAAGAAAAATCAAGATGGAATCAAAGGCAGAATGGGAAGTCCAGGAGGGTGACAAAGAGTGACAGGACTGTGGGAGTAAGGAAAGGAAGGAGGGCATAAAGGAAAGCTATTGAGCAAGAAGAGTTAAATAGTGCAGCATTGAAAAAAGCTGAGAAAAGAAAGAGTGAATGACTGAAAACACAGCAAGAGCAAGTGAGGAGCTTTCTATGAAAGTTTCCAAGCACATGGATCAACTTTGGAAAACTGTGATTCTTGTCCTACTGAGCTTCTGTTAAAGATATTCTTATACAATCAAGAAGAGAAATCAGACCCTCTCTCCCCAGCCTCTGTTCCCTCTTCCAACCCCATCCTCCTCTGCTAACATCTGCTGCCTGCCTTAGGGACATGCAGATGGTAATTACTCCAGGAGCAGCTTCCTCTCCTTTCCCTCCTTGCACAGGGCCACTTGGAAGGGAACTTCAAGCCATGGAAAGATATCACAGACACCTCCACACCGGCAGGGAGCAGGGAAAGTGGGTGCCAGGGCCGTGCCCAGAGAACTTGAGAGCGCAGGGGGTGGAAGGTGGGTGAAAAGATGAAGACATTTGTCTACAAAACATCCCCCTGGCCCAAAGAAGGGATGCCTGGGGAGAAGTTGGCTTGACATGTGGAACAGCCCGCACTCCTCTGTACAGGGGAAGGGGTGCTGGAGGAGGGCTGTGCTGGGGAAGCACAGGCAGCAAGGAGGAGGAGGAAGAGGAAGAGGAGGAGGAGAAGGAGGAGAAGGAATAGGAGGAGGAGGAGGGTTGCCCTGGGCGGGCCGGCTCAGGGAGTGGATTCATATAGGCATGGTGCTGGCAAACACCATGCAGAGAGGTGGAGCTGCTTTAATGAGAAGATGCTTCTATGACTCAGGCCTCAAAGGGATTGGGACTTTATTATTTTATTTTTCCATAATAAATTATGCCCTGGGATGCCAGGTCCTGCCGGGTTTTTCTGGAAATACCAGACAAAAGCTGGTGTTGCTACCTGGCTTTTGACGGTTTCCCATGTATGGAAGCTTAAAGTTCCTGGTTCTTCCTCTACTCTGCCCTGGTCCAGCCAGTCTCGGGAACAGGGCTGACACCACGGCACCATCACAACAGAAAATCCCAACTGGAGCTGTGCCCCGGTGAGCCCTCTGCCTTCCAGGTCCACAACAACCCACCCCAGACACACGGGTGCCTGTGGCCCTGCAGCTGCCGGGATGCCAAGGGTGCCAGGGGTCCATCTGGCAGGCGCTGGAGTTCCCGGGAAGCAGGAGCGGGCTGAGCTCTCCCACACTGTGGCCACCACACCCCAGTTGGAGGGAGGAGTGCTCCTGCCCGACCCCCGCACCCATCCATGGACACCAGCCAGCCCTCATTCACTTATCTCCATCACTGAAGCGCCCAGCCCTAGCTCTGGGCTGCACAGGGGAGTATGATTATGCCCACTTTATAGATTAGGAGTTATTCATCCCACACCAAACCCTCAGACTCTACCATGTCTCACAGACCTGTTCCGGAGCTCTCTGTTAGATTTAGGCCAAACCTGGCCCTAATTCAGCTCAGAAACTGGCATCACAAAAATCCCCTGTGCAACAGCCTGCCTGGGGCCGCAGACCATCGAGGCCATCTCTTCTCCCCAGCAGCAGGAACACTGGGGAACATAAGCCACAGCGGTGGGAGCAGAGGACAAGCGGTAGGACACCTAGCATACAGGGCACAGACCATACTGATCTTCTCCTGCTGCTGAGAAAGATCTATTCATTGCCACAACGATGCAGAGGAAGGTAGGGTGTTGAGAGAGCAACGCAGAGAACACCAAGTTCAGCACAACACAGAGAGAGGGCACGTGAGTGTCCAGGAGTGTGGAGGTGGGCAAGTGTCTGGGGCAGATGGGCATGTGCAGGACAAGGTGACGAGGACGTAGGTGTTGGGTGTGGGGAACACCTCCAGAAATGCTCCAGCAGAGCTCAGTGTTTTTACTGATTTCACAAGAGGCTCTGCTAAAATGTCACCTCTCCAAAGCAAAACATGTGCATGGAGGTGAATCATCATTTCACACCCCAAACCCAGGAATGGGTGGCAAAATTCTCTAGTGAGGCACCAAATCCTCAGGGGATTTGCCAGAAAGTGCACCCAGTGACTTTAGTCTTCCCATCCTTCTTCCTCGTATCTCTTTCTCTCCACCCCTTGCTCTCTCTTGCCAGCCTACACAGGTTGCTCAGCTTTTATTCTGAGCATGAAACTGCCTTAGGACTGGAAGCTTTTAAGCAGTTTCCCAGCCTCCAGAAATTTTCTGGTTGTGTTTCTCCATGGCAGAGCAAACAACTGCTTCGGTATCTGGCCACCACACCTACCTCCCAAACACAACGAGAACTCAGAATTCTTCGCAAAATTTAAACAAGAACATATTTTACATGACTGAAATGCATGGGTTTGGTTCACTGTAACTATTTGTTTTTGAAAAGGCTCAAACTGTTTTATTTTCTGGAATCACCACATGAAGAAAGGAAGTCTCTTGAGAAAGACGGGAGAAGGATGGTGCCAGGTTAATGCACTGGGAAAAGAAGTTACCAGCTGGACTTGGCCACTGACAGCCCTATGGATGGGCAACAAGGGGGTCTACAGTTTGTGGAGGGAAAAGCACCACCACCGTTCTCCAAAACACACTCTGCTCCACAGACAAAGCCTATGCTTCTGGGGAACAGCAGCCCAGCCCCACAACCGTGACCAGTGTCACCCTCTGCCTAACCAGCAAGCTCTTGCTAGGAGCCCACCAGCAAAAGCCTCACAACAGCGAGAGGGAAGCCCCAGGGTGCGGATCCAGCCACCGGCCCTGCTCTGCATCCCATCTGTCAGTCCAATGTTCGTCCCATCTGGAGTACCTCTGTGTAGCCCCTTCAGTGCTCACTCGTGGCCTGAGACTGGGCTTTGCCCATCCAGGGACTGTCCTGTCACCCTGCCAGGTCTTTCCTCCTGCAACACCACCACGACGATCCCAGCCCCTGGCCCCTGTGCCAACCCTCCAGTGGTTAATCACCGCGCCCCGCTCTACATCCTCAACCAGGCTGCAGTCACTCAGGGCAGCTTCCCAGCCCCAGCCAGCGTTTCAGCCTGGAAGATCACTGGTCAAGCAGGAATGGCGATTAGCAGCCAGCAAGTTTTCCTTTTGCTACCGATGGCTGCCTCTGTCTCCCCTGGAAACCCTGGGAGAGGAAACAGGGAGCAACAAGGTCCTGGTCCAAGGGGCTCTCAATCCTCAGAATGGATTTTACCTGTCTCTGAAAGCTGCCTCCATCTCTCACCCCCAGTGCTTTCTCCCTAGGGAAATCAGTCTAAAAGGGGCTAATGGAACAATGTCCCTCTCTCTCCCCCCTCTCATTTTCTCTCTTTTTTTTTTTATTAGCATTTGTGGAATTTATTCCCAAACTCTCCTAATCTTTCGTACACAACCATTTGATTTGCATAACCCAGCCCCCTCTCATAAAAACTGGCTGCTAGTTTAATTAAAAAATGTAAATTTGCTGTCATCTCGGGGCCTGGTGAATTAGGACGACATCGGCATTTTTTATTGCTGAAGACGTCCAAATTGATCCAGTCCTCATTGAACCGGAGGGGAGGAGATGGTGCCGCGTGGGACTTTTGGCTGTAGGTTCTGCCCCTCCCCTGCTTCCAGCCAAGCCTCCTCTGCCCCCTCTTTGCTTTGCAAAGTGCAGCTGAGGACGAGGACATTGGTTCTCCCAAAACCCAGCTGAATCGGCCAGCGTGGCCTCTGCCATGTCAGCACTTCTGGGAGCTGAGCCCTGGGTGGCACCTGAGCTTTCCAAAGCCTGGGAACAACCACAACTTCAAACCCTGGGAGGGAGGGAAGGAGCCTGGGTGGAGGTGGGAGATGCAGCACGAGCAACGGTTGTCTTCACCTCCCACAAGACTTTTCATTACTTTCCAGATACTTTCAGCCAACTTTTCAGAGGGAAAGCTAAATTGCAGGCTACACAGCAGCCTAGGGGTATGATTTGATGTCAGAAGGAGAGTCAAAGTGGCCACAGAGGTTCTCACTGTGAGCAGCCAAGGACTCTGGCAGCATGAGAAAATGGGATAGACAAGGCAAGAGACCTGGAATAAATTCCAAGCTCCAACAGTCCTTTCCTGTAGTGGCAAGGAAGACTCAGAGTAGAAACATAAATAGTCCAGGGCAACAGAAAGAGAAACTGATGACACAGAAGCTACATATTAATATTTGATCCCTCCCAGCCAAGGTACCCGCGTTGCTCACAGCTGGGTTTAGTACAGGTTGCATTTCCCAGTCTCAGACACTGTTTCACAGCGGAACGACGCACACATTAGTACCTCCACACACCAGCAGACCCCACTCTGTTGGCAGCAGACCGGGTTTAGAGGGAACAGGACCCAGCAGCCAGGGTGCAGCCAGGGAAACAGAAGTTTATTATCTCAGGGATCAATTTCCTGGTCTTTCTGCGAATTACTGCTCTATTGCACCAAACCAGTAGAAACTCTTCTGGACTTCAACTGGCTTTGAAGCACCTTTTCAAGTACTAGCCCTGCTTAACACCACGATGAGAAGGTTAGTACTTGCCCAGCTAAACCCTTCTCCCAAGGAAGGGCCTTCAATAGGTAGGCTTAAGCGCTTGAATGCTTCAAACCCAACAAGCATCTCCTAGAACTATTGGAAAGTGACCTGAACACTCAACCAAACTGCCTGTGAACCTTCTGCAGACCATGAGCTCAGCACAGGAGTGATACCAACCTCCAACGTCTCTCCAAAAATCTGTACTGTAAAAACAAAACCAAAAAACTTGGCACCAGCCCAGAGATGTTCCTATCCACTGAGAGTTCCAAACAGTAGTAGTGATTTGACAAAACGAAGTCACAAAATGACCCTTGGAGTGGAAAATTAGGTGTTTCTTCACCTGTTTACCATAGGCTTCTTGGTTCCCCCATTCCGAGATCAGTTCCTGTAATTTCATACCAAGGATAATTAGGCTGGGGAACAGTTTCCCAAAGGAAGTGACAGGTGCCCAGTCACTCAAGATATTTACAACCAGACTTGGTGAATGTCACATGTAGGGAACATCTTGCCACAGTCCTGGACGGACAGACTCCGTCCATGAATTCTTTCCAGCCCTTAACCATTATGAGCACTTCTAGGCCTAGAAAGTCCATTCAAGGACCCACTGAGCTGAGAAAGCCCTCAGCAAGAGCAGACTGTCAGACCCCACATACTGAGTCCCTCTGGGAAAGAAACCCCTGCAGACCTGTCTCTGCCAGCTGGCAGCTCGTGTGAGCAGCCCCCAGGCACTGCCTCCGGGGAGCCGCAGCCCGAGGGCTTGGAGGGAATTCAAGAGGAGGGAGATAAGCTGGCCTGAGTTAGATAAGGGTTCGAGGTGGTGATTATGGGGCAGGTCTTTGCCCCGAGATCATGACAAGACGGGTTCACCCACACACAGACCGTAATGCTGACTTAAACAGATCTCCCAGATCCTCATTTCCATGGCTTACTGCAGCCCTGGGTTCCCACACCAGAGCACCAAAACCCACGCGTTAACTGGGCGCAGCGGTGGGAAGGCCGAGCTCCTATCACACTTGTGAGAAGTAGGAGGGCTCCCTTTTGGGGAAGAAGGTGTTGGCCTTGTGNCAAGGGGCCGCGCTCCGGCCAGCAGGGGGCGCCGTCTCCCCGGGCAGGGGCACCGCCCCGGGAGCAGCGGGGCAGCTGATCCCATCGCGGCGCTGCCACAGCTCCCGGAGATGGAGATCAGGGGTAAATCACTGTTTATTACTCTTTAAAGCATTTGCCCTCCTGCAGTTTCACCACATCCTTAACTCCTGGGCTGCCCACGCAGCCTCCCAAGCTCCTTGATCTAGAAGGGAGGCAGCCACACGCCCACGGCTGGACCCGAGCAGAGCCGGCACGTCGCGCTGGCGGGTGGAAGCGGCTCCCGAGCCGCTCAGTCCCTGATATCAATGATAGAAATAAATAAATAAATTAAATAAATGACGACAAAATTATCCTCTCAATCAAAATATCAGAGTACATAGTTCAGGCCCAGTCAATCATCAACCAGTTTATTACCATCTTACTCCTTATTAAAGAAAAACAACACTCACATGTACACATACTCTCCGGCCATAATCACCTGGACCATGGCAGATTGCCAGCACAGGCCTGTTTGGCCCATTGCCACCAGTCAGTTTTTAAATGGGAGAGAATGGCTTACACCATTTTGGAGGAGCAGGTATGGTTGTGTTAGCAGGTACTGGACCTAAGTGGCGGTCCCAAAGAAGGAGGTAACAAGGCCCAAGGGATTCCTATGAAACCCCAAATTTGCCCACTTTGTGAAATCTAAATGGACCCTGCCCCAGACCGGCCAAGGGTTGGAAAACCCACCAGCACACTGAGCCCTCGAGACCCCGGGTGCAATCACACCCCAGCCCAATGGAGCCCATGCACCAGCCCAGCCCACCACCAGGCCAGATTCTGCTCCCCGTCCTGATACCTGATCAAAAACCAGTGGACGCGCCACAAAAAAAGCTATGACCAAAAACACACCCAGCCCCAATACTGGGGCCTGTAATCTAAAACCAAAACATTGCCCCAGTCTGGCCACCCTTCCTCCTCCCTGCAAGAAGTGAAGGGGTGGGGGAGGTCTCGTACACCTCACATGGAAGGACAAAAACAAACCCATCCCAGATATGCCCAGGTTGGAAAAATAAATAAATAAATAAATAATACTCATTAAATGTAATAAGCAGCCTCTTCATCTGACACTGCTTTGTCCCAAATAAATTAAATTCCTTTTCCTTTAGACAGCACGGGAACCTGACAAGCAACCTTTACCAACGAGACGCCGGAGCTCAGAAGGGGAAAGAAATGAAAGAGAAAACAACCCACACAACTTACAACAAATATAAACGCAGAATCATTTCAAAACCCCCATAAACTTCCCCTCCGCATCCTCTCCCGGCCAGCCCGCGCCTCGCCCAGCCGCCCGCCC
>VZTM01030765.1:342764-365460 GCA_013400555.1 Jacana jacana | reverse complement strand
CACGGCCGTCCCACGCGTGTCCGGGCTCGGCCCTTGCGAGGCACGGCAGCGGGGAGGGCAGGAGGCCGTGGGGTACCCGTCGCCGGTGGCGGCCCGGCAGCGGGGTGGCCGGTGTCACAATCGTGGACGTTAAAGCATCTTGCCCAATGCCCCACAGGAAACCAGCGCCGCTCCGCCGCGGCAGCGCCGGGCCCACAGGAGGGGTGGGTTTGCTTTTGCAGCGAATTTCCTCATTTTTTGTTGCTTTATTTTTCTAAGTAGCAAAGAATGCGAGGGAGGTTCTAAGAGGCGTGTTGGGTAAACACAGATATAAGCCTCTTTCTTTAAAACAAACGAGCAGATTATTTACCTGATTAAATAGGTATTTTGAGCAGGTCATAGGCTGTTTTTGTGAACACACCACATTTCACCCGGCGGATTTTGGCAGAGCAGGGCTCCTCACCAGGGCTGGGGAGCAGTCCATGAACTCACCAGCTCTTAAAACCTTTTATAAGCAGAATTTAATGTGCTTTTCAAACGAGGCCAGCATCATTACCCCACTGCACGGATGGGGAAACTGAGGCACTAAGCGAGGGAAGTGACTCGCCGAAAGTGGCCGGACAGGTTAGTCACAGGGCTGGAAGGAGCCCAAGGTCTGTTTGGCTCCGCACACCAGGACACACTGCACCCAGAAGACTATCCTGAGCCCAGAGACCCAACTCTGCAACTGCAACTCATCATCTCAGCAAGCACCGCATTTGCATGCGTAAAATGGTACGGGGCAGTGCACCAGGCCAGAGGGCAGGGAGAAGGAAGAGGAGAAGGGGAGTCATTTGTGAAAACCACAAGTATTCTGGCTTCTCCCAGAAAAAAAAAAAATAAATCTAAACAAAGTATAGTGAAACGGAGCCACCCAAGGACCCTCTGGGCCAGGAAGCAGGGTGGGGACAGCAGTGTCAGGCAGGAGGCAAGCGTGCCCTGCCTGGGGTGCTGCCAGCTACCTGGCAGCAAGAGCCCAGCCAAGCAGTGCTCCCGAACGGAGCCCCTGCATGGAGCTTCCCTTCCTACCCAGTGTGGGCAAGATCCTGCTTCAAGAGAGATGGGCAAAGCGTTATCAGCATCACCCCAGCTGGCTTCTAACCAAGTTGTCGGCTCCCACCAGCACTGTCACCTGGTGCTGCCTTTAAAATCCTGCCTGTCTGTGTTTCACTGGGCCCCAACACTGACACACCAGCCCAGCCAACCTCGCCACAATCCTCATTGGAGCTTGCCCTGGTCCTTACGCCCGAGACAGACGCTACAGCACCTGCCAGGGAATACCTGACCCCGGGAAGCAATGGAGAGCCCCAGAATTGGTTGTGCTGCTTCATTTCTGCCTTTGTAATAGCTCAGTTTGGACCCGATGCTTTCTTCCAGGTGTGAGGTTGCTGACAGGTCCCCTAAGTTTGTGGCACCTCGTGTTGCCCAGATTTCTCCATTTTCACTTCTCCTATGAACTTAATATTTCTGCAGTGGGAGTTCTGCTCACCACCGCCGTTCCCTAGGAGAGCGGCCCCAGCAGCTGTTATCTCCAAATCCTTCTGAGGGGGAACTCTCACTGTAACACGGATGTGTCACGGCACATACGCAGCCGCACAGACCCTCTGAACATACCTGTTCTTCTACATGCACCGAGCTGAGCACGTTCACACATCAGTATACAAATGTTCCCCACCCCTCCCCTCCCCGCACGCACACGCAACATGCATATGCACTCCGACAGCAAAAATGATACTCTCTGCTCCCTCACATTCAAATACACACATCTCCATACACCATGACACACATGAACCCACACACACAACCTAAACACACCCAGAGGATCCCCTCCGCAGACTTCCCACTGTCCCTCCCACTCCTCCTTGCAGGAACAACTCGACAAGGTGTTTTTTCAGGTGAAGTCCACGCCCTGCAGCTGACGCAATGGCAAGGCCTGATTTCCTATCTCAGCGATCTCCAGTCACAGGATCAGGTTTTATTTCCCCATCCTCCCTCCTTTGCCTCTTACCCAAGCAAAGTTTGTTCTTTCCTCTCTCAGGGGCCGTGGAGCTTCCTGCTCCTTTGGGGACCCCTGTGCTCTCCATTAGGGCAGCATCTCCCCTTCATCTCCCATCCCTCCAGGGTATGGATCCTCTCTGAGGACAATCTGCCTCTGACCCTGCCCTGGCATGAAGTGGCTCCTGAACCCTAACCCTAACCTCTGGTCTCCAGGAGCAGTTGAGGGAAGGCAGCACCCCCCAGCCTGCTCTGAACTGCACCCTCCTGACATGGCAAGAGGCACCCCATCCACGGCTGCCCTTTCGTGGCAGGTGAAGAGATCTCTCCTTGTCCCTTCCCACCCTCCCAGGGGCGTCGGGAGCTCTCAGTAATTAATGTTTGCCAGGTGCTCAGAGATCCTCAGATGAAAAGTGCAATGGGAGGGGGAAGGATGATTAATTTATTATTATTATTACAGTTTAATGCTTTCCCCGCAGACAGTGTGCCAGGGCTGAGCAGGGGGTGAGTCACGCTGATATGTGGGACATCCCCCTTTGTGTGTCTCTTCTACCTTTGTTTTTTTATGCTTAGCCCATTTTCTTGGCAGTTTCTCCCTCCTTCGCTGGAGCTGACCCCAGGGCCTGGGGCCGTGCTCTGGATTCATGTGGGCTCAGGGCGCTGGCTCCCAGATTGCAGGTTGGAGATCTGGCAGCCCTCTGCTCCTCCTCCTGCTCCTGCTTGGGGAGTCTATTAGGCAAATGCTCTTGCCCTATTTCTGTAATTTTGTTTGATTTCTGTTTCGTCAAGGGAGGTGCCCGGAGGCCTCGGGGCCTGGGCGGCAGGAGCAGACAATCCATGCTTTCTTTCCCTTTCCTTCTCTTTTGCTCCTTCCTTCTCAATTCAGTTTCAATCGCATTATTGGCACATGGTGCCCAGCGAGCGTTACCAAAGTGGCTGTGCCGAGTCTCAGTGTGCCGGGTGGGGCTCTGCCGGGATCATTCCTGCCATTTACTATTCCTTGGCATTACTCAAACAGTTTGACACCAGCTCCCCACCATGTGGCTGCTGCTCTTCCAGACACTCCACAGCTCCCAGCATCTGCTGGAAGCCAAACACTGCTCATCTCTTGACCACTGCCCAGAGGGAATGACTGTACCAGGAGCGGGCCATACGGCAGCGAACGTACACCGTGCATCCCTGTGCTCCACAGGGGCCCAGAAGACTTAGGGGGAAGGAGTGGCAGGGGTTTGAATGCACTAACAATTAGTTACAATTTACTACAGTGATTAAAAGTGCAGCCTGGGGATTTCAGGGCAAGGAGGCAAGGGGATAGTCCTATGCAGGCAACGCATCCAACAGGGAAGGTACCTGGCGCTTTGCCTGTAAAACCAGCAAATGCCACCTTGAGCCATCCCAGAGCTGCCCCCATGAAGCCCCCGAGTCCAATCAGGCACTGGGGTGGCCTCTGGAGGCACCAGGAAACCGCTGCCCAAGGGCAGGTCCCAAGCTGGGCAACAGCTATTCCTTCAGAGCATGGGGCAAACACAAAACAAGGTGATTTCTGTCTAGAGGAGCTGCAAGGCAGCCTGTGCTCCTGCACACACGCTCTTGGAGGTAAACAAAAACACCAGGCACACGCCATGTGCACACATACATGTTCAAAGTGTACAAACATGGGAGTTCCCGTGTACAGCTGCTGCAGCACAGCAGGGTGGCACCTGCCTGGGCGCCCAGGACAGGGCTGGACTGTCACCAGTGTTTTAACAGAGACTATCCTGCTCTGGACATATGTGGGAGACTTGATGCCATAGAGATGGCAAGTGGTAGAAAGGAGGTGCTTCCTTACTTACTCCCCAGGGTAATGACCCACTCACCCAGCAACTGTCCTGACATGGGCTGGGTGACACCAGCAGATGGGTAAAGCTGTTCAGTGCGCAGCCCCTAAGCAGCAGAGGTGGGACAGACAAAGACAGGCTGGATTTCACAGGACACTGATGCTGTGAGGCAGGGATGGTCTCCACAAATCCACTCTGGATTTGTCCTGGCTTGGGCAGGAGTGAGCGGCAGACGAGAGGGAAGGCAGAGGGAGGCTGGCACATTACCCACCCTGCTCCACCTGCGCCACCACAGGCAGAACCTGTGGCAGCCCCATTTCCCTGCAGGGCACTAAGGCGGGTATGGAGGGATGTTGAGCTCTGTCCCTGATGGAGCAGGCAGGCCAGACACTTGTCCATTAGAAGCGGTAGCAGGGAAGTGAGGGGAGATGATGGAGGGGATAAGAATTGGGCAGTGAGAGCAGAGAAAGGAGACCCTGAGATGCAGACAGTGGGAACTGACCATGACCCCTCCTCAGGGATGTGACAGCAGCATCCTCACCACAGGGAGGGAGGGCAAAGCGTCCCCCCCCAATGACGAGTGCGTGGCAGAGATGCCCACAATGCAGCACGTGTGCATTGGCGTGGGCTGGCCCTGCTTGTGCAACGAGGCACCGGAGCACGGCTGGTGCTGACACAGGGGACGTGCGGGTACGCACACCCGTGACTCCCAGCAAGCTCAGCTACACGCCAACACCACGCGTGCACACGTGCTGGCACGGCACCGGCAGGGACGTGTGTGCCCGTGCCCCAGGATACGCGTGCGGGGAGGCGGCACACGGACACAGCGGTGAAAAGGCAGCACAGACCCCGGAGGAAGCGTGTCCCCCGGGGAGCCCTGGCAGCGGGCCGGAGGGGGTGCGGGGAGCAGCGGCGGGCGGTAAGTGTGAGGCAGACGCAGCGATTGCATTACTGAAGGAGCCCGGGCTGGCAGTGCCGAGCTATCGTCCCCATAATCCTGTTAGCCAGCAATCTCCATTCCGAAAGAGCTTCATTTCTTTGTGAATATTTGTAAACTAGATATCTAATGGAAAATTATAGGAAAATTATAGTGAAATTCATGACGAAGAAATCCGATTAGCCCTAATTCAATTATGCCATCTTAGCCCACACAGCACATTTCCCATTTTTTTCCCATAAATACCAATGCCAGGGGTCCGGGTAATCAAATAAAATTGAAAATCATCTTCCCATTAAATTCAATTAGCTGCAATTTCTAAAGCCTATCAGAGATTTTAATTACTAAATTATAAAATTCTCCAATGCTAAATTGAAACTAAAAAAATTGCACATCCTTGTATTTCAGAAGAAAAAAACCCAGCAGAAACCTTGAAAAATACCCTTCTCCTCCCATCAGCACCCACGTGAGCATGGGTCTGGGCAGGCTTCGCCAGAGAAATGAGTGCGGAGGGACATGAACCAGGCCTAGGGAAGAAGGTGGCTGCCTCTGAGGGAAGGTGCTCGGACAGGAGCTGAGAGGAAAACCTAAAATCCAGCCCTAATTACAACCCAGTTGGGCTGAAATAGGAAAGGGGAGGAGAGGCTGGTGATCTCAGTGGCATCTCTGCTCCCTGCTCCTGCACCATCTCCTCGGTTCTAGCAGGTTCTCTGCACCTCTGCACTGCCATGCCGGTGATTGGTGACAAGCCACCTTGCTCCTGGAGCCAGCGTAACAGCCAAGGCTCTCTAGGAGCTGAAACAAGTTTTGCCTGCAAATGGGCTCCGGGAGGCAGTCCCTGTGTGCCAAACCCAGGGCAGGAGAGCTGGTGATGCCCAGAGGGAAGCAGGAGGGCAGATGCTAGCTTTGTGCTTCTGATAAAGCTTCTTGAATAATAGCCATGCAAGCCCGGTCCTGACACTGAATTAAGGGAAGCTGGAGCCCTCAGCAAAGTGATTTAGCTTGAAGCACTACTTCAGCGAACACGTGGGATGTTCCAGAGGAGGGGGACGTGATCACCCTTCCCTGATAGCACAGGGAACTCTCTGAGTTCACAGAGGCACCAAGCAGGCAAGCCCATCCCTACGCTGTTCTTTATTCAACAACCAAACCAAGCAGGCAAATGGAGAACCAACAAAGCCTGTGCCTGCAGATGCTCTCTTCCAGCCCGGCTCCTCCAGGGACCAACATGGCACAGCAACATGTCGAGGGGCAATTAACTGTGTGAACAAGGGGTGGGAGGGGAAGCGAAGCGAAGCTCTCCACTTACAATACCTGACCCTCCGCGAGGCAGCCAGTGAGGATCTTCTGGCACCGCTTTTATGCCAGAGAGCACTTTTGCCTGGTACCCTAAAGGGTTTATTCATGTGCTAACGTAAACGAAGCCAGCTCCTAGCGCATTTCACAGCTATAACTAGGTGCTCAGGCTGCCCCGAACCAGGCCGATACTCGGTTTAATTTACTGGGCGCCCGAAAGTTGCCAGCAGGGAGTTGCCCACAAACAGAACAACAACAAAAAAGTTAATGATCTGGGCTTTTTCTTTAATAAATAGGCAAACTGGCTGAGCCGGATTGTTGGCTGGGATTCGTCTCCCCTTTATCACCCTGGAGCTTCTGTGACACATTCTCCAAATCATCAGCATTTTGCAATTTGAGGTCGTTACTAAATACTATTTTTTTGCCAAGGAAGGGAGAAAAATAAATTAATAATTAAGAAGCCCAAGCAGGGAGAGGCTGCGGGTTGGATGGCGCTGCCACCTCCGCGGGGATTGCTCAGGCACCTGGCAGCCCGCCCAGCGCGCACCTTGGTCGCCGGCTCACCCTGGAATGTGGTGCTGGCACCCAAGTGCTACTTGATTTTACTACGAATTAATCAAAGTCTCTTCTGCAAACGTCTAACACTAAATCACCACTGGCTGAGCTTCAAATGTAATTCCCTGGTTCCAGGGATTCGGCGCAAGGAGATTACCAGCTCCAGGTGAAAAGCTGAAGGGGGTTTCCTCTCTGCGCATCTCCCGGTACTCCGAGGCATCAGCCTCTCCCAGCTGGAAGGAGAATAGATTTCCTGCAACTCTTCTCCCGCTCACAGCAGGTAACCGCACAGACGTTCAAGATATGCTGGGATAAATCTGTCTGTGCTGCCTGACTAGAGTGTACTTACAACAGAGAGGAATTTGACTTGACTGCGAGCTGAGGCAGACGGCAGAGGACTGTATTTGTAGCGTGTGTGTGCCCGTGCCCCTCTGTTGGCACAGCTGCGGGTGCATCCACACACACGAGGACATGCAGAGATGTGAACACGTGAGATCCCGGGTGGGTACGGCTGTCTGCACGCTTACACACACGTATGTGCACAGCCTCGTAGCACCATGTGGGCACGCAGCCACCTGTGTGTACAAGGGCTGTGCAAGTACACAGACTTTCTCTGCGGGCGTTCTTGCCGTGTCAATGTGTGCACGCCTCATTTGTCACCAAACTTGCGGTACCAAGCACCCTCCTGGTCCCGGCCAGCCCCCCAGACGGTGGAGAGCTGTGGCTGACGCTCAGGATGGCAACCACACACGTCCCCGCACCGCTCTGCAGACACAGCACTGCCCTGAGCCGCAGGCGAATTGTATTCCCCTCTCCACACTTTGCCTGTCTCAGAGCCCTCTCGTATTTTCAGTGCTCACTAGACCGTGAATTCACCTTCATACCAGTTACAGGGTTATTTAGCTTCTCCTGACGCCAATAACCACCAAACTTTCACTGGCAGCTCAGCCCTCTCCTGGGAGACATGAAGAGCTCCTCGCTCACCTGCCCACGCTGCCCTCACCCACGCACACCCACCGGGAGCACGGGGGACAGATCCCTGAGCAGGACCCGGTGCCCAGGGACATTGCTCACCCGCCAGCGACAGTCTCTTATCCCCACCCACATCTACACTGTGAGAAGAGCAACAGAGCAGAAGAGTTAAAAACCGGATGGAGAGACTGAAACAGAGGAGTGGGAGACACGGAGAAAAAGGGTGATAAAGCAAAACCGGTACAGAGGGGGAACACCCCTCAAGACAACAGAAAAGGAGCAGGGAGGGAAGCAGGAAGAGCGTGGGGACACAATGTGGTTTTTTGCCCCTGCACAACCCCCTAAAGCAATATTCTCCAGCACGCTCGATGCTAAGATATTCTATAGCTCTCCCTGAAATATTAGGGATCAACTGGATGTCCCCTGGGCAGCAGCTGGACTGAGCTGTGTGTAGGCTGGGACACTGCTGAGGAATGATGAGGATGATCTGCCTGAATGGGAAACACGGGGTTGCCCGAAGGCCGTGGGAGTGCAGAAACCCCCAAACAAGAGGGTGAAACCTCAGTGCAGGGCCATGCATAGGGAAGGTCAACAGCCTGTCCCTCTTACCGATCCTCTGTCATGAGGAAAACCTCGCTGCTCTCCTTTGCAGGCCCAGAGCCACCTCTGCCACTCACCCTCCCCCTGGCTCGGGGCCATCTTTGCCTGGTCCCCCTGCTGCAGACATGTAAGGCACCTTTTTGCTAGCTTTCCCCTCCACTGCCACAGAATCTGTCTCTTGGCATCACATCTCTGGCTCAGGGCTTTACCGCTCACCCCTGGCCATGTGGGCTTGCTCCCTGGTCTCCTGGGCTTTCCCATTCTCACTGAACGTTTCCCAGCTGAAGCAAGCGCTGCAGCAACATTTCACTCCGAAACCAAGCATGTGCTGACAGCGAGTGGCATCCCCAGGAGCTCCTTCCTGGCCCCCAGGGCTGTGCATGGCCAGATGCAGCTGAGGAAGTGCACGAGCCACTGCACAACTAGTGGTGCCTCTCTCCATCCGTGCTGCCCCCCAGGGTCTGGCCCAAGCTGTGCCAATGGCAATTCACCCTTCCCACTGCAGCCATCCCCTCCTCCTGTCCCACAGAGCCCCTTGGAGCAGCTTGGGACAAAATCTCCCATCCTTTGGCCCAGGGATTTCATCTCTCTGCTGCTGTAGGAGAGCTCAAACTGGGCACTCTGTTACCTGACCACGGCATAAAACTCCAATATGCCTCTTCCACGGAGTGTGCAAGGATACGCTCCCTCAAGCACAGGGTGTGCACGGACATAGGTTAAATAGAATAGCATGGATATGGGAAGGGAGGTGGGGGGGACAGAGCCACTCTTGTCCCCGAGGCAGCTGTAGCTGTCCTTACCTACACCAGAGGCTGCAATACAGGAGGGACTGCAGGAACCCAAAGGGAGGAGCAGGGGAAGGACCGAAGCAGTGGCTCTGGCACAAGCCCACCGCGGCCAAATGCTTTCCCCTGTCCTCAAGCTTCCTTGGGATGGTTCCTACTGCCGGAGTTTCAGCAGGATTTGCCCAGCTGCCCTGCAAAGGTAGACCTGGGGAAACAGGGCAGAGAAGTCCCTGTTGCCTGACCTGCCCCAGGAGCACAACCCAGCTCCTGCTTTCCCCATATCGCCATTAAAAAAAAAGCTCTGTGCAAACAATAGATCAATAGAGCCCCCGCCTCTTCGGAAGGAAAACAAACACCCGGATCACCGCAAATTAGAGAATGTTTCGCTTCACTTCATCCAAACAGGCTGACAATTTTTTTGGGTTGTTGCCACGGCGACAGAATAACACAGCGTTCAGCCTGTTGCAGAACAATCAATTAAGTTAATGCCTCGGAGTGCCTGTTTACTCTTCCATTTAGGAGGTGCTGCTCTCGCTCCCTCTCTTTCTCTCTTGCTTGTTTTAAATTTCTCATCCTTTGCTTCCTGCTCCTATTACTTCTCTATTTAACCTAAAATAAAGTCCCTCCCCTTAGCTGCCTCCTGGTTTGTAAGGAGCCTCCCACTTTTGGGAATGATCACCTGGAATAAAGTTTTTTCCTCCCTCTGACTCTTGGAAAAGCAGACCAGGAATTTACCTTTACCTTTCAAAATACAGCCCTGTCCCCTCCTCCTGCTCAGCACCTTACAAAGTTTCTGAACGTCCCCAGGACAGAGTGGGCCACCTTCAAAAGTGGCAGGAGTAACCCTGCTTTTAACAAGATGACATAACTCTTGAGCTAAGGACCTATAAGTGGCCAGAAAACCTTCCACTATTGCTAGTTTTTACACAGAACCATAACCATAAATGAAGACCCCTCTTCTATAAGAGGGCATCACTAGGGTCTAGGTCTCATCCTATGGTCCACGTTGAATGGAACTTCTAAAAATGTGCTTAAATAACTTAGGCTTAAGCAAAACTCAACCTGGTGCTCAAAGTGTTTTGCTGAACCGAAGCCTGCACTAGGATGGATATCTTAAAGGGGGCACCATCACCAGAAGATTGTGGGAGACCCATCGCTGCAGTCCTTCAAAATAAATGAATGCCAAAGCATCTCTCGGCTCTGTCCCTAACCACCAGCAGGATGCCAGGCCTTTAACAGACCCACATGCTCCTGACACTGATCTTGGGGGTTTATTTTCTGCCTCGCAGCCAGCGTGAGCAGTGACACTTGGCTGTGTAGCCTCACTGTCTCCCTGCAGCCACTTTCCCACCCTTGCCCAGTGAGCAGAGATAACAGCCCCAGTTCTCCCTGCAACCCTCTTGCAGACTGCAGTGTGTTACAGAGCACTGAAATCACAGCTCCGCCATCCCAGGGGGTAAAACAAGGTACCAGGGAGTGAAAGGACTTACCCAAGGCCTTCTGCCTCCTCAGCTCTCTGCACCCTGTTGCTATCTTCCTCATGAGCACAAAATTCCTATGATATTATCTTTCAAACCCCAGGAAATGTGTCCACCTCTCTCACATCCTCATACTCCAAAATTAAAGCAAAAGGCAAAGGCAAGCACAATACGAAAACACGCAGATTCCATGATATTGTCTTCTCATCCCGTCACTAACAACAAGTGCCAAAATGCAAAGCCTACATTAACTTAGTATTGACCAGGTGGAAGGAAACTGTAGGCAGAGCACACAGGGAGAGAGGGGCTCAGACCTATGGAAAAATTACAGGAATAAAGTAAAATGCCACATCTCCCCCTGTTCCCCAAGCTGGATCCTTTTTAAAGGACTGTTCTCACAAGCTAACACAGCCACCCTGCTCTCTGGGGAGCAGCAAGGCCAGGTCGGCACCATGCTGGTCCCACCAGCGCTATCTCTCTCTCCCTCCCCAAGAAGAAGTTGTCAGCAGAACCTGTTGGAGCAGGGGCTCGTTGACTGCTCCCTGTCCATTACAGCCCAGATTATAAGCATATTGCACAGTGCTCTCTGCACGGTGCTGGGGAAATCCAATACGCTGAAAGGTTAATGCAATCAATTAGGGTGACAAGGAAGTAGAGTAAAGCCTTCCGAGTAGATGAAAGGGAGAGAGAGAGATGGAGACAGAGAAAAGCAAAGAGAAGCGGGGGGGGTGAGGGGTGGGGAGGGGGAAGGAGCACAGAAAGAGAAGTGGGAGGAGGAGGAAGATGGTATACTGTATGCAGGGTTTGTGCTGTAGACTGTAGGGCACTGGTGTGGCCATGGGCACTGTGCTGCCCTAGCATGGATGGGGTGGTGTGATCTACAGGGACAAGGCAGGCTGTGGATCCCCAAGACAACAGGTGGGGTAGGACTCCCCCTTCTTGGCTTCTCCTGCAGAGTGTGGAGCTCTGCCCAGGACCCCCTGCCACCAACCTGATCCTTCAGGCTGCTATCCTGAGGGACTGGCAGAACTCTCCCTGTGCCTTTGCCCAGCTACCCAGAAGGGACAGAAGTGACTGCTTGGGTTTAGAGTTGCCGTGCAGGCAAAGGATCTCAAAAAGCCATGGGGAAGAATGAGGGGAAAAGAAAGAGGCAACAAGAAAGACAGAGAGAACTTCCTCTGGCTGTTCATGCACTCTGTGCACAGAGAAAGGTGAGGATGAGTACGTGGCATCTCTCTCTGAATGTCCTAGCTAGACATTGGCCATCACCATGGGCCACTTCCCACCTCCCCTGGTGTTGTGAGGAACTGTTCTTTAGGTGGCTGTGTGGGAGCTCAGCCCTGGCAGTCTCAGGAGCACTTCTAAAAGAGGTGAGATCTCTTCTCTCTTACCCTTCCAGCCTCCTTCCACGTGTCTGTCCTGCAAGGCCAGAGGACAAAGTCCTGCCAAACCCCAGCTGCAGCAGGTTCACCTCTACCTGTGGAGACAGTTTGGTGAGGATGCAGTGGCACTCAGATCCCAGTGTCATAATGCGCATCCTGCTGTTCTGTCCTGCAGGGCACAGGCCTCTCCCCGGGGCATTCTGCTCAGGAGACAGCCCTGTCCTTCCCCTCTGGCACCCCTGAGCCACCGCAGCCTGGCTGAGCTCCTGCTCTCCGACCCTGCAAGCCGCACAGCACTTCATTAACCTGGGCTGACGGGTCAGTGAGTGCAGCCCCTTCCTACCACGGCTCCTGCTCGTGCACAGCTCGGCCTGGGAGAACGTGACACCAGCTCATTAGGACAAATTATTACTCTATAACCCCTGCCGCAATGTCCCTTAATATGCCTATTTAGCAAGAGACAAGTCCTGGTGGGCTCCTCGGCATTAAAACAACCTCACAAATCACCAGAGGCACAAGCGCCGTGATCTGCGTTTCTGGGGTCGGAGGGCAGGGCGGCTGTACCCAGGCTGGGTGCTAGAGGGGTGCAGAACCCCCTGCTCTTCTGCTGCAGCCCAAAGGACAGCCTTGGTGTTGCTGGGGGGGAGGCTTTTGCAGGTGAGGAGTTGCCATCCGACTATGGCTCACCGTGCAGCCAAACACACACCCAAGTTTCAGTATGAGGAGGTGATGATGTTCTCCAGTTGGAATCCACTGCAAAAGTATTCTGGGATGCTCATTCAAACTGCTGGGCCTGCTTCACTCTGCCTTATCCCTGCCCAACTCTTCGTCACCCCTGCCTATCTCTGCCCTCCAGCACTACCATCAGCGTTCTGTTCCACATGAGACCTACAAGACCCAAATGTTTCCTGTGTTTCCCCACAACACACAAGAAATCATTGTCTGGCTTCCCAAATGTGGCCTCAATGCTGACCCTCCTTGCTAGCGCCTTGCAGGTGAACCAGCAAAGCCAGAGAGCAAGCCTGGAAGCCCAGGCTGTTGGCAGGCACCGCGCGCTGCCTCCCCACGTAAGGCTGTGTTGAACTCTGGGGGAGTGAGCCCATTGCACATGAGCATGCATCTTGTGGGAGAACAGGACTGCAGGCTGTCTGGGGCTAATCTGGAGATTACAGAACCTCCGCCATTTAGGGCACATTGAGTGAGATATCACAGGGGAAGACAGAAACGTGGGCAAATGTCAGAGGAAGGCTGCTACTGAACAGCAACGGGGAGCATGAGGAAAGCCTGACCTGCAGGAGAGGGAAAGGGGAGAAAAAAACAGTGATTCATGTAAGAGAGCACCAAAGAGGGGGGAAAGAGGGAGAGAAGGGGCAGCAGTGCCATACCAGGCAGGAGAGAGAGAGAAGGCAAGTAACAGAAAGAAGAAAGAGAAGAAAGTGTGAGAAGTGTGTGGGGCTGGGCAAAGAGGAGGGCGGAATGAGAGCAAATGGGCAGAGAAACGAGGGACCTGAGAGAAAGAGAGAGGGAGGGAGGGCGGGAGGAAAAGAAGGAGAAAAGAGCAAGAATAGCCACGCAGCGAGGAGCGCGCGGGCGAGGCAGAGCGCTGTAACCAGGGTTGTGAAGCATGAAAAGGGAAGAATCTGCCTGTTCCTTTCAGCGCTCGGAGCATGGCGCTCGGTGGTGACCTACACTGTGCCCGGCTGTGATCACGTTTTCAGGGCCACTGCCTGCCGATCCCAAACAATGATGGGGAGTCTTTGAAGTCAGAGAAAGAAGCCGCAATGTGAACTGGGGACTTTCTTCCCCTCTCCCCCTGGAGGCCCCCCCTCCCCATTTTTTTAAGGGCAGGGGAAAAGAAGGAGGAAAAGGAAGGGCTGAAGTGGTGGGGGGAAGGTTGGGGGAGAGGTTGCAAGGACACAACAGAGCGTTGCTCTCAGCGGGGTGCCCCGAAACGAGAGAGACAAAAAGAAAACAAACAGTTTATGAGTAGGGCACATGCTGCCTGTGTCTGCAATGCCCCGCGCTGCCGGCCCCCCGTGCTCCCAGGGAGGCTTCTGTTCCCCAGCAATGATGGATGGAGGCACAGGGCCATTCAGGCCTGCCATGTTACAGCAGCGGTATTTACATAACACTGGCCTTCCACCGGTCACCTCTGACACTGCCCAGCCCGGCTTNNNNCCAGCCACCCCGGGCCCCTCCAATACCGCTCAGACTCAGCCCATGAGCTCCCCGACGCTGGGGCTCAGGGGTCCCCGCTGCCGCAGGGATGCGCCGAGCGCAGACAGACTGCGGAGAGTGCTCCCAGCACTCCTGAGCTGACGTCCCACAGGGCAGAGCGCTCCCCAACCTCCCCACCACCATGGCCATCCTGCCCTGGGCTGGTCTCAAGCCTTGCCTTGGCACCTAGGGAGGGACAGGAGCAATGGAGAGGAGAGACTTGGCGGCACTGCAGAGGGTACAGCACAGAGGCACAGCAAGGAGAGTGGGAACTCTTTGGGTGACACACAAGGGAGCCTTGTGGTCCCCCTGGGGCCATGCCAAAAAGGCAAGGACAGCAGAAACTGCTTTGACATGGCACGGACTTCTCATTGACCATCACTTGAGGTGCCACAGGGACTCTCTTACCCAGCACATGGAGACAAGGCTTTTAAGAGAGGCATTCACTTTATTTCCCTGGCTTCTAACTCTTATCAGGCATGGACTACATGACCATCCAGCTCTAGGAGATTGTGATGTTGGTTGGATTTTTTTGCAGTAACACAGACCATGAGGGTCTAGGTCAAGGGAAGATCCAGAAAAGTCAGGATTCTGCTGAAGACACAGAACTGCTTCCATCCTACCAGCATGGTGCTGCAGTCTGAAGAGATAAAAATGTGCCAGAAGAGGAGGAGAGCATGCATATCACCATCTTAAATTATGTGAACTGAGCTCAGCAAAACTTCACAGTAGATGGAGACTGCATCCTTTTCAGTGAAAGGACCTTATCCATCTCCCACCAGCCCACATGGACAAAGACATAGTGGTACCCTCCTCACCAAAGCCCTCACACACTTTTTAATCTGTAAAGATAGAGGCAGTAGAGCAGATATTGAGGAAAACCCACAACGACAAAACCAGGTGCCCAGAACAACTGCTGTACAAAGACAAAGACAGGATTAGGACATACATAGGCCATGTCTGCATTAGACCTTCTTCTGCTTTCATCTCTATAACTATCAATAGTCCAATCCCAGAAGTTCTAGTGCAGACACAGCCACAGTGAGCAGGCCATAAAGTGTGAAAGACACGCAGAGGAAAAGAGAACCCAGGAGGGCGTAGTGACATACCCATTGCAGTCTGAAGTCTCTCCTACCTTTCGGAGATTTCAAGGCCTGGTTTCTTGCCTCGTTTTTAGCTCTAAATTCACTTCATCCTGGAGAGGGAAGAGAAAGAGTCCAGTTAATACACAGGGCACACCTGACCAAGGGCCAAGGTGCAAACCCTCACAAAAGCTGGGTAAGAACCAGCTGCAACTGGGGCCAGAATGGGGCAGTCAGCCTTCGCACAGGAACAAAGCGCTTTCCTGCTTCTGGCTGTACCATGCAGCACCACGCACATCGCCAGACACAGCACTCCCGCACTTCCCTGTGCATGAGACTCCTAACGAGGGCTGGGAGTAATTTAGCATAGAGAGAGCAGATAGCACTGGCCTGAATCCTGCTTCCCAGGTACCACAGACAGACCTCATGCTGGTCTGCACCATACTCTGCCCATGCACCCAAGGATGCCTTCTGCTCCATGCCAAATTATTCCCTCTCCAATCTTCCCATTTCCTCTGCTGACCCTTCTTCCCCAGAGGTTCACCAGTGTGCTAATGCTGAGCCCTTCTGTGCTCACCAATGGGACACAAGACAATGGGGTACAGGACTGGGTCCCAAGGCATTGAACCCCCTTATCCACTCATCTGTGTGTCTTCCTTCCCAGAGAATGCAGAGAGCGAAGAGAAAAGAGAAAAGGGACGGGGGAAAAAAAGTCACAGCAAAACACATGAAAAGTAAATTGAATTATTTAAAACCATATGTTCCAAAAATGTGACAGAGCATAAAAGCTGTGCCGTGAGACTTCCGGAGGGGGTTATCCTGCACAGGCAGGGTGGGAGGAGAGCTCGTGGGAGGGCGAGGACTGTTCCACAGCCAGCCAGCCAGGGACTTCCCTCTCCCAGAGCCAGAAGGTGACGGGGAGCACAGGGTGCCTTCATGTACGGTGGGCAAGGGTGCTTGGCCTGTTCCTGCAGTTTCTGTTTTGCAGCCCTGCCAAAACAGCTATCACACCTGCCCGAGACGTGGCAGCGAAATGAAAACTGGCCAGAGGTCACGCACAGTGAGCCCGTGGTTGAATCCAGTAGCCCCAACCGCTGGTGCCACGCATGGGCTGACAGCACACCCTCTCCCCAGGGCGTGCCACGACTCAGCCCCTCGCAGGGACCCCGCTTGTAGCCCCTCAGAGAGCAAAAGGGAGAGGCACTTGGCGGTAGGGAGTCTGTGCTGTCCCCTGAGTTTTGGGGCCCTGGGGCTCCGTGCGTGTGGACGGCCCCCTCCCATCACTCACACTCCACCACTGCCTGCGTGCTGTGCCAAAGATAGATGCCTGGCGTTGGCTGGGACCCAGAGCGGGAAGGAGCTGGTGAGATATCCCAGATGGATGGACGGACACGGAGCACAAGGAGCCCCTTGGGTGAGGAAGATGCATAACCAGCCTTGGCTCCTTTCTTCCTCACTCAAATCCTGGTGCTCACAAGGCTGAGGACAGGGCTGGAGGAACAGCTCCCCCACCTGAGGTCCTTCTCCCACCCGGGCACCCTCTGTCCTTCTGGCTCTCTCATCCCCTCTCTCACCTTTTCCTTCGTTCTTTGTTCTCCCTTTCTTCCTTGCTCTTTCCATTGCTTTCTCTCCCATTCTGTCACGCTTTTTCTTTCTCTCCCTCCCTTTTGTTCTCTCTTTCCCGAGCTCTGCCTGTAACTCTCTCTGCCTTCCTGGCTTCTCTCCCTTGCCCCCATGCACGGCCAATTCTTGGGTTTGAGTTTTAATTGTTTTGTTTTNTTTTTTTTTTTTTTTTTTACTCCCCTTCTTTTGGCCACAGCTTATCAATGATGCAAGAGGAATAACGCCAATTTACTTAGAATGTGTAATCCCCAAATCAGATTGGGGGATTGTATGAGGCAATATGACCTTGCATATGTCTCCATTAAAGCCAGCCAGGCCTCCTCTTGTATTCTGTGTTCCCAGTACATATTTAGACAGATAACGCTAATTGTACTTGACATGTCCTCTTAAGGATGGACTCTTCCCTCCCCCAGCTCTGCCTGCTTCCCTGCCTGACAATGCGCCAGAGCAGAGCCCGCTCGCTCGCAGCCTGGCAGGGCACGGCACGGCACCTGCAGGGCTGGTGGCCTGGTGGGCGTCCAGCGCAGCCCGCGTGCCCGTCTCCGCTGCAGGAGCACCGCTGTCCTGCCCGGCACTGCACGCCTCCCTCAAGGAGCGGAGTCAGCCAGCACGGACAGGGCAAGGAGCAGGGGCAGGGGGAGCACTGCTGGGACACGTTTAACTTGAGATTACATGCTGTTACTGTGACAGTCTTGGATTCTCCTGAAAAATCAGCGATGTGTTGCCACCTCTGAAGGCATGGGTGCCACCTCACCCTGCCCCTCTTCCTGCTTAACCCAATGCCATCCTCCCTTCTCCTCCTCCCTGCCTCATCCCTGCCTCCTTGCTCTCCTCTTCCTTTTTTACTTGCTCCAGCCCCCTCCTCTGCTTCAGGAGACAAGGGCTGGCTCCTTCCCCTGAGCCAGAGGGAGACAAACTTCCAGAGACAGGCCCCAACCAGGACACCTCACTCCTCACCACAAAGTACAAAGCTCCAAAGCGTTTGGACAAAGAGGAAACTTGCTCATCAGGACGGTCTTCAAAGCCTCCCTCCTTTCCAAGGACAGGCTGCCACCCCGCACCTCTCAGCTCCTGCATCTGGGCATAAAGGTCTTTGGATAAATATTTATATCTGGCTACTGGCCTGTGGATCCCAGCTCCAGCTTCTAGGGAACATCGTGAAGAAATCCAGACCTCCTCTTCCCCATGCCTGCTGCTCTAGAGCAGGCAAGCACGACGCAGGAGGAGGAGGGGAGCTTATTCCAAGGAAACCAATGGATCCAAACTCTTCGCCAAAGTGGACTCAGATTATTATTTTTTTTTTCCCCTTGACACAACATCCTAATTCGACTTTTTCAGTATCTTTCCTTCAACAACCTTTTTTCCTTCCTCCCCTTCCTACCCGGCAACTGCGCATTTATTAATTCATGAGGCACTAATTAGTTCTTTGTTTAATTTTGTGTTAAACAGACTGACCGGAATGATAACGACTTGCAGCGTTGCATTACGGTCCCCAACCGCCCCTGTTTTCTGACAACAAGGGAGCGCAGTGAGACTGGCGTGATGAACCCCAATTCCCACTCCAGTTGCACTTCATTAAGTCAAAATGTGACAAGAAGCTTAGAGAGCAACTTTCAGATCGGATCGCACATAACAATTGGGCAGGAAACTTTCCGAGGGGGAAGCGGGAGAGGCACTCGCAGCGAAGGCTGGCACCGTGCGCAATTCCCCAGTGTGCCTGCCTTAAAGGAGCCGGCTCGGGCTGCCGGCCCAGGCAGGACTGAGGGCACATGCTGGTGGTGAGGAGGAGGAGGAGGAGGAGGGGGAGGAAGAGGAGAGGAAGGGTGGCAAGCCAAGCTGAATGCAGGGCAGAAGGCATCAGGGCTTTCCCCTCCCCTCAGTTTGATTTCCAAAGATGGGTTGTGTTGGAAGCCTCTGGGATGCGCAACCGCAGCCAGTCACTCCAGGAACTCTGAGGGCATCTTTAGATACCTTCAGCTCCGTGCCTCGGTTTCCCTCCCATAGCTCTGCAGTGAAGCAGTGGGGATCCTCAGCTGCTATTCGATTACCAAGAGCTACACAATTGTAAGAGACACAGAATGACAGAATCATAGAATGGTTAGAACTGGAAGGGACCTTAAAGATCCTTGAATTCCCACCCCCTGCCATGGGCAGGGACACCTCCCACCAGACCAGGCTGCTAAACTGCAAAGGGAGAGGTTGAATATTGGCACCCAAGTTGTTAGAATGAGCAGTGAAGGGACAGTTCTGACACCAAGGAGAAGGACGGCTGCTCGCTCAGGGAAGGAGCAGTGCCTTCCTTTAACTTTGTACAGTGCCTGACACTCCAGGGGCACTAATCATTTTTGAAACTGTTCTGGTAAATCCAGAATCAGCAATAAGCTTGGTAAGCCACAAAGCAAGCACCCCACACCCTGAGCTTAGCCCTTTGGGTGGGAATACAGCCACCACAGTACTCTCAGTCCTTGAGCTCTTTGCTGAGTGCCATAAGTGCCTCCTGACCAGGAGCTACAGCACAGGGATTGGGCATATGGTCACACGTCTGGCCTGGCCCAAGCCTCACCCGGCCAAAAAAGGTCTGAGCATGACTTACTCCTCAGCACTGGCCCACATGTGACTGACAAACACAGCAGACCGGGTCATAACCAGACCCAGCAGAATCTGTCCCACTCTTGTTGGCATATGAGGGTGTACAGCGTGTGGCCAACTCCTCAAGCCCCCTCTGGCTCACTCAAGTGCAGTGAAATGTAAACCGCCTACAAGAAAGTGAAGAGGGTCTTAAAACACCTGAGAGGGTGGATGGGTGTGAAAAGGTAAAGAGGACTTCCCAAGTGCACAGAACATGGCAGTTTTTGCAGCAGTTCAAAAGACATCTTCTGCTACTGCATGGACATCAGCTGTGGGAATAAGCCAAGATTGCGGAGAACTGAAATCAACTGAAACACATTTTCTAGCTGGTATTTTTCCACACTTCTCCTTCATCCTTCTCCCTGTCTCTCCAAAGGAAAGGGAGACTCAGCCCCAGATTTGCTCTGCAGAAGCCCAAAGCTCAACTAAGCTCCAAAACACTGGCAAATCCATGTGAGGGACTGCCTCTTGAGGGTCATATCGTGACTGGGGAGTGACACTTGAGCGGTGTGGGCACGCACAGCAGTCTGTCCTGAACATGGCAGGGGCAGAGGAGTGAGCACTGCCACCAAAGGCTCTGAGCCTCGGGGGACGCCTGCACAGCATCAGTCTCTACGTGCATTATCAGTCTTTTCACCCGAGTGAGCTCTAAATGTAGGGGTCTTTGGGGAAGGGGCCAGGCTGCAGCACGGTATCACAGCGTGGTGTCTGAACGCTCACCGCTGAACAACACACTGTGTTTGTGCCGCCTTCCATCTTTCGTGAATCTGGAATGCAGCAGGGACCTCTGTGACTGACGAAAAGGCTGTTCCTGTATGACAGAAATCCCAGGAAGACATCAGATTCCTCAGTTCTACGTGTGCTTTCAGTTCTACGTGTGCTCTGCATCCCATAAAAAGGCATATGTAGATATTAATGCTCAGCTGGAGGGTTGGACTGGTGTTCAGAAAGGGCAAAAGCACCCATTAACACCTGAAGAAAGGACAACTGAGAAGGTTCAGGATTGCTGGGGACAAGAAATAACCCCTCCTGTCAACGACCTGACAAGCCTTCTTGGTTTTGCAGAAGGACTGGAATATCCTAGCTGCTCTATAGGCAGTTGAGCCTTGTCATCTGCCGAGTAGATGTTTCAGAACAAAAGGCAGATAAAAACCCATCCGTTTTCCCTGCAAGCATAACATGGGCCCTGGTCCACATGCTGGTGCTGAGGGGAATGTGACTCACACTCTCACTCAGGAGTGAGGGGACAGGCACAGAAATGTCCCCAGACTGGCCCAAGCCTGGCCTGAGCAGGGCAAGAAGCTAGTGAATCAAGGCGAGGAACGGGCACGACCGACGGGGCAGAGCAAGGGGCAGCTGAGGAGACCCTGAGTTCCCCAGGACAGAGCCCTGCATGCTCTCACCAACCAGTGACACCCAGTTATCATCTCCTACCCATTGTGAACTGCTCAGGGAAAAGCTTATGGGCTGAAGGAGAGGGAAACTTGTCTGCCATTACAAGGCAATACCAGTAGTGCAACACAAACCAACTACACCCTCTGACTGTCAGGGCTACACAGCTGTCAGTGCTCACTCACAGTGAAGTTTTCTGCTGAAAATGAGGGTAACAAGCATCCCAAATAGGTCATGGTCTGCCCTTTCTTCCGAAAACAACATGCTGAAATGTCCTAGACTCCATCCTCAATCCTCTTTAACCAGGAAAACTCTCCTCCCAGGATTACGGGCCCACTGCCCCCCTTCTCTTCCCCTCCATCTGGCTGGGAGCAGCCTGGGACCGAGTGCTCTTCCCAGCCCTGGGAGAACCCTGCAGTTTCTCTCTCATAAAAAAGAAAAATGGGAGCTATAAAAAAGGCAAAGAAAAGAAAAGCAAAGCAAAGGGAAATCACTGCGAAGGAAGAAAAGAGCAAAGCCCCCCCTTCCCTTCCCACCCCTTCCCCATTACCTGCCTTTTAGCACTGGGTAGAGCCGCCTGTTTCATTGCTCCCGAGGACTCCCCCTCGGCACAGTGCTCCCCAGGGAAATCCTGCCCTGCCTCTCACCCTTTCCCCCTCCTTTCAAACCTGTTGAGCAGAGCCCGGTCCAGCTCAATAAAGGTGATGCAAAAAGGAGGAAAAGGAGCACTGGGCAGTAGAAAAGGTACAGGGGCCACCCTGAGTGTAATCCTGCAGGTCAGTGGCCATTGGCCACCTCCTGAGTGCTGGAGCTGAGGATGGGACAGAGGGACAGGACACGACAGCCCTGTTGGTCCCAATCTATGGACAGTCCCAGTTTCCCAGCACTGATGGCACCCAGAAAAGGCCTTGAACCCCCACCTCACAGTGCAGCTACACCACCACCAGCACCAGCAGAGCAGGAGGGTGTGCCAAGGGGTTCACTTCCCCTCCCACTCCCACCTCTGTAAAGCACAGCAGTCCCCAAACTTGGCATTCAGCAGCCCTGGGCTGGCTCCTGCTAATTTGCTGTCAGGCTGCCTAAGCAAACCAATTAAAACTAATCATTAATTATAAAAAAGAGAGAGAGAAAAAGACCCTGCACAAATGGAGAACTGGAAAGGGCATGGGGAAAAGAAGGACAGGAGGGAGCAGAGTGAAAGAAAAGAGGTTGAGAAAGGGGCGGGGGGAAGAAAAGGGCTTTAAAATCCCCCACATGGACCCTTGGATGAAGGCAGCAGAAGGGCACATGGTCTCCCAGGGCACGGTGGGGAATGGCAGAGGTGAGGGAAGCAGGGGGGACCTAAGGGAAAAAGGACAGTGCCAGGGATGGCGAGGTCCTGCTGCAGTGAGAGCTGACACCACCAACACAGCCATGAGGCTGGCACCACACTCCCTGTGCTCTCCCACACTGGGACCAGAGCCAGAAGGGCATGAGCTGTGGCTCGGAGGAGGAATGGGCACTTGCCAGCCTGTGGAGATGAGGGCAGAGGAGGAGGAGGGAGCAGAGCAAGTGAGGAAGGCAGAGCCAGGGTACGCACCAGGACTCAGGAGCCCCATTTGCTTGGAGCAAACGCCTTAGATGGGGGATGAAAAATGGGGCATTTATGAAAAGCCCCTGATTATGCGGGTTTGGCTCAATCGCTGCCGCTGCCGCTGGCTCCCCGCGAGCTCCAGTGGCAGAGAACCCCGGCAGCTGTCAGCGCAGCCCGCTTGCCCCCGCGCCTCCGTTTTGTTCCCCAGACCCGCACACACGCACGCTTCCCAACGCCCCTTTTGAAGAGCCTCAGGCCCACGTCGGGCTGGTGGATGGCGGAGGGGTGGGGGCAGTGCCATGGAAACGGGCCCTTTCCTGGGGAAACACGCTGCCGCCCCCCCCCC
>VZTM01030765.1:255361-342756 GCA_013400555.1 Jacana jacana | reverse complement strand
CCCCCCCCCCCCCCGCCAGCCTTCCTCATCCCGGGTGCCCCTTTTGAGGAGCTGTCAGGACCCTGAGTGAGTGTCACACGACCCAAGGACCAGGCGTGACCAAGCCTATTTTCTGCCTCAAATTTGATTGATTAAAAAACTTTTTAGGAAAACCATGTTAAAAGAAAAAAAAAAAAAAAAAAAAAAGGAAAAAAAAAAAATAANAAAAAAAAAAAGAGGAAAGAAAAAAATTAAACAGAAAGGGACAAGGGGGTGGGGGAAAAGGGAAAGGTCTCTGTGCTGGGTTTCCCTGGCAATAGCACCAGGGGACAAGTGTCAGAGGCAGATAAACAGCATAACCAGGCCGAAAATAAAGGTCAAAGGAAGCATGAAACTTAACACAACAGTGATTAAGATAATGATGAAGCAGGGGACCCCAGGAAAAGAAAAAAAAAAGTGTGACACAGAACCACACATGTGTGCTCCAAATGATGGCCCAAGAGACATGGTACGTGGGAAGAGGTGATGGGGCTTGTTGGGCCCTGGGGTACCTGGCCAAGAGTGGAAATGGAGGAAAAAACAGAGTGGAGAATTTGGGGAGAGAGGGCCTGTGGTTTCCCCCCATGCTGGTTGCTGTAGGTCGAGCCTGTCCAAGTCCAGCAAGACCCCAGAGCTCCCTCAACACAGACACGCCATCCCAGCCAAGCAGCGCTTGAATTTGCCACCAAATTCCTCAAAAGAGTTCCCCTGGCGCCAGGAGGAGAGCCTGAGTGGGTGTGAATCTGGGAGGCCCTGCTGACACTGACAGAGCTATGCTGGTTTATGCTGGCTTGGGCTCTGGCTCTTTGCCTTCAAGCTACTGGTATAAAAAGCCTCAGAGATGCCTTGAGGGAAGGACGCTGGTCAGACCTCCCTGCCCACCTCCTCTCCCTTGCCAAGCCTAATTCTACAGAGAAAAGCCTAGAAAGGCTGAAAGATTCAGACATCAAACCCAAGAATGTCATACCCTTCAGCATTTGCCTACTCTGTCTCAAAACCTCTAGGATGATCTCACATTTTTGGAGCCCAGCTTACAGCTCTCAGTTGCCTGGGACTGGCTACGTTACTATTGCTAAGAGGCAGCAAAGAAATTGCAAGTTGTTCACTGGCTTCTTCCTCCCTGAGTCCAAGATTTTAAAGCTCGTGCAATGGAAATCCTTGGGAGACAAAAGGCTTTCTGCCTTTTCTGCACCACCTTCCCACCAGGAATAACTCTGGGCCCCTGGAAAGTGTCCCTGCTCTGCTTTTTTGAGCAACCCCAGAGTCCTGATGCAGCGTTATCCGTAGGGGTTGTGGTGGGATGGGGTCGATGCCTGCAGCCAGCCCTGGATGTCCATGTCCCCTGCAAATTGCCTCCAGCTCAGGGCACGGCTGCCTCACACCCTTCCTGAAGTTTGCACAAGGAGCTCGAATTTGGACAGAACACAGGTCTGAAAAGGGCTGTTCTTCCTACCAAGTATCTTGGGGAAAGTGATTTCTCATTTGAAAATTTTCTTCCACATAGTGTTTATCACGAGGAAGCACAAGGAAATGTTCTCCCAGAAAGGGCTGAAAAAGCGATACGTAGACGCTTACACACGCAACGCAGACACAGGCTCTAAATTTCACTTCGTCAAAAAGCTGCTTCCCATCACATATATTTCAATGCAAAATTTCTAGCATCATATTCATGTGTCTCCCTCCCTCCCCCATCATTTATATTCATGGTCTTTTGTAAAGAATGATTCAATTAAACCACCGACGTTCAGCGCGGATTGAAGCTAAGTGAGAGCAACTCCCCAAAAGTACGGCTGGGCCAGACACGGCTCTGCTGGGCTGGGAGAGGGGAGGAGAGCGAGCACCCACAAAAGCCAGGCAGGTTAGAGGGGCTGGGACACGGCTACCTCACCCCTCTGGAACAACAGCACACCCCAGAGTGTCAGCTCCAGCTATTAAAAAAAATAAAATAATCACTGCTGCGATCCCTGACATTATTGACCGAAAAATGTGATGTGAAAAATAATAATAGAAAGCAAGGCCCTTTTTAAAATTTCATTTTTGAGCCATTACAGTTCATGTTCTCATTCTTTTTTTTTTTCTTTCCTCCTTGCTAATCAGAAGAGCGAGAAATGTGATTAAAAACTAAAAAAAACCCCAAACAAATAATGAAAGCTGAGATTTTCAGTTGGTCTTCCGTGTCCAGAACCACAGACTTGAAGGGAAAACACCAAATGTCCTTAGGCAGAGGGTGAAAGGAGGAGCTGGCGCTGTTCTGTTTCGGTTAATGCTGTTATGAAATGTACAGAAAGTCGAAGATACCAAAGCTACTTGTAAACATACTCTTAGGTTTTCCTCCCTGCACATCTGATACCACAGACTTCGCACCGGCTCGGCTGCGTGCTCACAGCCCTGCAACGAGGGGAGCAAACCAGGCTGCAGAACTGTATTCAACTTGAAACCCCCTCAATGACGGAGCCGGTTCCATCTTACTCTTTTTGCAAGGAAAAGCAACCCCATCTCTCCAAAGAGACAGTGGAACCTTAAGATTTTACACAGAGATGCAAGATTACTGCTCAGCAATAATAAGACCACTTTTATCAAAATCTTTTTTTGTTGCATTTTCCAGGGAAACTAATAGTCTCTGTTTCAAAAAGCCCTGCGAGCAAAGGTCAGCCTCCCTTTCTAATGTGCTTAAATTGATTTCTCTTGTTCAGAAAGAAAAAACAGCAACTCGGGCCACAAAACAAAAGGAAAAAAACAACAAAAAATAGGAAAATGCCAGATACAAAAAAGACCAGGAGTAAAATCAGAGCTCCTTTTCCAGCAGCACCCGTTTCCCTCGCCTCTCCCAGGCACAGGAGCCGCTTTCTCCGGCCGCCACTCTCAATGGCAGCAGGGCTCAGTCCCCGCTGGCAGGCAAAAAGCAACCGGCACAGCTAAAAACACCAGCGCCTCAGCTGCCCCACAAGTGGGCCAGCAGGTCGGGACGGGCACGTGCCGCGGGCTTCCAGGCTAGCAGGGCAACCGGCTCGTAGGGAACATACTCTGACACGTGTGTCCCCGTACGTGCGGGACCAAATAACCGCACACACCTCGCAAACGTGTGCAGAGCGCACAGAACTCCCTCGCCATGGCCGAGGAACTGTCAGGAGAACACAAGCAAAAGCTGCTTCTTGACAGCGAGTCATTTATATTTTAGCTTCGTTCCATTATCCTAACGAATCCTTCATCAGCAGATGCAATATTAACAGCAGAAAATCAGCTCATTACATCCGGGGGGATTTCATCAAGTTGACAATCATATATGCAGCTACCCGAGCCTGGAGAGGACAGTGCTCTCGTTATTTAGTTATCTTGGTTTCATCTTAGAGGGTTGGGTATTTTTTCCCCCTTCCTTTTTGGGAGTGGGGGCTGATGGTTAGGGGGTGTTTCCCAAACCAACTGCCAGACCCCAGCGGTTTTGGGATGCTGGTCCACAGACAGACACACTCTGCTGGGAAATGCCCCAGCCCATCCACAGGAGCTCCAGCTGCTAAAGGGGAAAAAAACGCAACCCCTCCCACAGTCGGCAACCTCTGGAGCTCTGAGGGCATTTCTCTGCAGAGTTCAGACTCCAGGAGGGGGTTTGTATCCCATACAGCTCCTGCCTTGTGTGCAGGGACACAGGGAGTGGCTCTTCTGGTTCTTCTGCTCCAGGCAGGGCTCACTCCCCAGTTAATGCTCAGAAGGGTCTCTCTTTGCAGGTGTCCTTATCTAACTGCAGTGTCCCCAGAGAGATAAAACACATCTGAAGAGCCTGGGATATTGTGATGAACTTCCCAGGCAAGTAACAGAAGAGGCAGCCCAAATGAGATGAAGGGGAGGAGAAGGGTGTAACAGGGAGAGTTAAAGGATGAATTGAGAAGACTGTGGGGCTCTTTTCTCTCCTGCCTTCTCCAGGGAGCATTAATCAAGACAGCTGAGGAAGCTCGAGCAGACTGTAAGGACACCCCCAGATGATGCACTAGAACATCAATAATCCACAGATCATCTTGTGTAACCCCTAGGTGAAAACTTTGCCCTGCAGCAGAAAGGCAGCTTGGGTTCCCTCCGCTGACCAGTGGAGCAGCCAGACGAGGACTGACCGGAGCTCCCCATGCTTGTGCACTGCTCCAGACATACCACCACCCCAGGAGACTCAAGGTGGGGCATGGAGCGCTTTCTGGCACTGCCAGAAAACCAGCAACACTGCAAAGCATCTTCCTCAGTGCCTCCACAGCTGGGGTCTGGCTAATACTGCCTGGAAAAGACCATCCTCCACAGCAGCAGCCAAAGAAGTCCTTGGCAATTCCAGTCTGAAAAGTCACTGCTTGCTTGCAGCCTCAGGTCTCCTCCCTGCCTACAATAGAGCTTTTCTGCCCACCCTGAGACTCCCCGGAGGAAGAAGAGGTACCTCCTGTTGAGTTCTCACTCAGACATGGTGGGTGCCCTTGCCACCACATCAGGGTGACTTCAGTTGGAGAGTAACAATCTGATTTCCAGGACTTCCCCTCCATCAGTGGATGAAGCTGAAATGACCAGTCTGGAACTGGCCATGGACCACTCATACCTGCTTCTGGACAAGCCTCTCTGCTGCTCAGCCTCAACCACCCAACAGAGCTGAAGGAAGAAGTTAAGCTCACATCTCCTCCAGCTCAAGAGGGGGCTGGGATGGGCATTTTACATTTTCCCAGCAGGGCTGGATTTCTGCACAGCAAGGAATATGTTCCCGGGACGTCAACTCCAATCTCTACTGCGCTCTGACAGATTTAAGCTCCAGTTTGTCCGACAACATCCCAAAGTGTAAGAAACTGGGGGCAGACTCTCTAATCAGGCTGTAGGACAAAGGCCCGGTCTGACCCTGTCACTTCCACTTACTCTTACTGTCTGTCTCGCCCCCCCCCACCCTCTCGGCAGCCTCCCTGCCCACCCTCGGCTGCCCTCCCTTCCCTAACACAGCTGGGCTAATCCTGCTCCTCCCGCGTCCAGAGCAAATCCTCCCCAGAGTAAACCAATCCTGGGAATTTTTATTAGATTATCAGCCTGCCAGCTCAGTGCTGGCTGGACTAATCCTAATCAGGACTGATTTCTATTAGCCAGCTTCAGGGAGGAGCTGTGCTGTCCCAGCACCCTGGGCCACACTGGGGGAGCCAGAGGCCTTTTAGCCCATTCTATTCAAATTTTCCTTTTTGAAAGGAACAAATTTAGCCCAGGATCACCAGCTGCAGCAAATGCAAAGTTTGTGTGTGGGCTGTGTGCACAGAGCAGCACTGGGCCAGCCATGGGGCAAACTGTCCCCGCCTTGTCACTGAGCTGCAAGAGAAGCCAAAGGGGGTCCAGACTCCACAGCCCCTCAGAGCCCAGCTCCTGGCTGGTATGGCCAGCAAGGGCCAGTTAGTGCCACATGGAGAGATGCTTTGTGGCAGGGGACACGAGCCTGCTGGGCAGCAGGCTGAGATGATGGGCTTATTTCAAACAAGAGGACAAGCAGCCACAGCTTGAGTGACCAGGAGAGCAAGGTCTCCATGCCCCATTACCCATGCCCAAAGCAATCTACTCTCACTTCCCTCCCCATCTTACTAAAGCAAACTGTCTCTCAGGTATTTCTTTCCTAAAGCCATGCCTGGCCCTGGAACTGACCTGACTGTTTACTCTTTGATGGCCCATGGACTGAGGCTGGTGAAAGTTCTGCCACCGACTTAACAAGATTTGAGTCGAGCCACAATTTGAGTCGAGCCCCAGCAGCAGCTTGAGCAGGCAGCTCCCAAAAAGGGTGTTGAGAAGAGAGAGCTGTGTCCCCTGCCTCTGTCCTCTTGTCCAATCCACCCCCTCTGTGCTGAAAGCACAACTATTAACAGCAGCCCCCAGGGGACTCCAATGCGCTTCTGAGCGCAGCCAGCTGCCGTGCAGCCACTCTGCTGCCGCAGAGAGAGGAATCAGACAAGGAGCACTCAGGAAAGCCTCTCTTCCCAAAAGTGACCTGGGATCCTTGAAACCTTCCAGAGAAGAGGGGTCATTTAAACCTAATTGCTGTTAAGCCTCTTCTAACCTTGTCTACTTGCCCTCTCGCGTGCACCATTACACCAACTTTACGCTGCCTTCCAAAGGAGGATGAACCCCCCGTAGGACTGAAAGCTCTAGTTCCCAGGGACCACAGTTCTCTCTGACTTGGTGCTTAAGTGGAGAGGTTGCCCTCCCATACAGTAGCTACAGGGACAGCAATGCCCTGGACAGGGCTTCAAGCAGGCCAGGCTCGGGATCGAAATCAAATGTGCTTTACATCTTCATGAGAGGCCCCAAAATGAGAGTTAAGAGCCACAGCCTTGCCCAGAGCTCAGGGCACTGCTTTGCAGAGAAGAAGCACCACACAGCTCCACGAAGGGAAACAGATCTTCTAACCGAGCAGCTCCACAGCCAGCACCTCCAGACACTCCGGGCTGCATCAACTCAGGACCTTGTTCTGTGCTCCGGGACATTAGTGTAAACCATGAGTAACTGTCCAGAACATGGGGCTGTAACCTAGAGCAGCTCAAGCCCTCTTTCTCCTTCCCAGCCAGGATGACGACACCAGTCTTACTCTGGTAGGTGGCAAGGTTTCCTAAGAGCCAGTTAACCAGATCCGGCTGGAATCAGAGGCTGCAGCAGGCTTCCTGATGACAGAGAGAGAAATGGGGGACTTGGCCCAAACCCTCTAGAAACCACATCAAAAAGAGATGTGGGTGAGAGCCAAGAACAGATGATCCAACTGTAAAAGGGCTCTGTATGTGTATGTGTTTGTGTGTGTGCGTGCGTGCGTGCAAGCCGAGGAGAGAGGAAAAAATCAAAAGAAAGAGAGAAAGGAAAGAGGAGGAGTAAGAATGAACAGAAGGATGGAAAGAAAAGGTGTGGAGGCACGAGATCAGGAAGGGACCAGAACTGTCACAATGTGTGTGGCCTGCTTGCAGGCACGCGATGAACAACAAAACATGGTAACAATATATAATAGATGTCATGTGTTAATGATAAACACAAAACAGGAGGAATACTGGCTCTGTCTCTAGCTCCTCTCAACTCAGATCTCAAAGTGCTGCAGAAACACGGGGCCAGACTTGTTTCAGCGGGGCAGCCCGGCTCCTCTGACCTTGCTGGAGCCACAGCAATGTGCATCCTTTGGAAAACCCTGCACTCTCCTTTGTGCTCTGCTGCAGACCCCGGTGCTGCTCTGCTCCTGTGCAGGGAACCCTTGCGCAGAGGCAGGGAGAAGGCAGCAGATTTCATGGGGGAGATGGTGGAAGAGCTGTGGCTGGAGACCATGAGGCTTGACTCCCAGTTCTACCATTTAACCACCAAATCATGGCTTTGGCACATTTGGAAGCAAAGCAGCACAAGCATTTTACAGAGTGCTAGCAGGATGGGGTCGTGCTTCCCAGCCTCCTCACTCAGCATTACCTTCCCTAAACCCATCAGCAGTCAACAGAAGGGAAGATCTCTCTGACTCGGTTCTGCCCTCAGTGCAGGGGGTCCCCCAGCAATAGTCTAAATTGGATCATGTATCTCTGCTCTGGGAGAGCAGCAGCTCACTCAAACTAGCTGCTTGACCAAGTCTACTCTGGGTATGCCCACCTCCAGGAAGTCAGCGCTGGCAAATATCCTCTCACAGCTCCGTGAGACACTGGCAGAACAGCAAGATCCAAGGGCAGACACCCTCCTCAAGTGTCCTCCTGCAGCTGGGTTAGTCATCCAGGCTGGGACAGAGATCTCATCTGGGGATTTTTCACACTCCAGCTGCAGGCTCCCCACCAGTCCCACGCCAGCTTCATCTCTCTGCAGAAGGGATGCTTTAGAAAAGTCCCCTCTGCACTCTGTCTAAAGACTCCACGGGACACAGCTCCTCTCCCTCCTTGCTGCCTCCCACTTCCATGACCTGGCAGGAAGATTCCAGGTAGAGGAGGTGAGACCCAGAGAGCAGCCAAACCCAAACTACTTGTTGAGATCCACAGCCTGAGGGATGGAGAAAGATACCCACCAGCATGTATCATACGGACTAGATGGATGGACTAGATGATCTTAAAGGTCCGTTCCAGCCTAGGTAATTCTATGATTCTATATGCCAGATGTTGTTAAAAAACACTTGAGGACCATGGCCAGAGGTGAGAGGGGAGATGAAACAGGCAGCAAACTGGGGACAAGACGAGGGAAAATGTGAGTGATATGACGAGGTGAACAGTGGGGACACACAAAAGATGAACTGGGATAAAACCAAGTTGCTTCTGTCCTTGAGAAGAGCTCTGGTCTCGAGCAAGGACACTAACACACACCTGGCCTCACCATCCAGAGTGGCTCTGGAGGGGCAGGGAATGTGCCCAGCCCGTGTCCCCTGGAAGCTGGGCCATGCCCAAAAGTAATCAGGGAAAGTTTAGACTTTCCTCCCCCCACACTGACTTTTTTTTTTTTTTTCCCCAATTTATCAGCAGATTGTGTGGAGCCGAGTGGTGCTCGCCTCACCCTGCTAAATAAAGCTTTGGTATTTCTGATAAAGCCATCAAATTCCTTATCACGCTGACACAAAGAGCATTTAAAGAGACACGCACACTCTCCAGCACCCTCCACTTCCCAGTCCCAGGCGCCTCGGGGTAACCTTTCTGAGCTAAACTGAAAAGGGGGGGAGCGAGGAGCGGCTGTTTCGAGCCCTGTGTTTCCCAAGCACCGAGCCCACGTTGCGAGGGGACCCAGCCTGTTTAACCTTTAAAGAGGGAGGCTGGGTTCTGTCAGGCTGTCCTGGATACTGGGACAGATTCGATAGCTCTGTGTAAATAATGCAAGCCGAGATGTGGCATCAATAGAAATGCCCTGCAACAAGAAGAGTATCGACAGCCGGAAAATCCTATGAGAAGGATGGCAAACCCAAGTGTCTGTAGGTGCTTTGAAACCAGGAGAAGGGGAAGAGAACCAGAGATCTTGGACTGCCATGAAGACACAACTGGGGCTGCCGTTGCCCCTCGGATGTGTTTTTCCTCGTGATGGCCTCAACAGGGTGTGAGAAGATGCGGTTGTGCCACAGCCCGGACTTTGGCACTGCCTTTCCCCTGCTACCCCCAGCCTGAAATCTGTCCCCGTCCCCCAGGCAATGTGACAGGCACAGGCAGCCGTCAGGAACCCCGGCTTCCCTCCCTGCAAACACAGCCTGGAGACATTCTCTCTCGTCTTTGCCACAGCTCAGGCTGTTGTTTAACCTTCAAATTTATTATTTTTAATTATTTTGATTTATAAAAGCGCGCAGCAGTTAAAACCACATTAAATAAACTCAGCGTTACGGCGCTTAACAAATACACATAACTTTGGACTTCTGAGGACTCCATAAAATAATCATCCGGCTGGAAGTCGCTGGAGCTGCCTGCCCCGGCGCGCTCGGCCCCGGCCGGGCTCTCCCGCCACACGCACACCCACAGCCACGCAGGCTCCTCCGGCCCAACGGGATCCACGCTGGCACGGCTCCACCGCCACACGCAATCCCCCTTGGTGCCCTCCTGGCAGCCCCACTCCTCGCCCTCCTCTCCTCTTCCCCCTCCACTGTCTCCTTTCCACCTGGGCTTTCTGCCCTTCTCCAAAAGGGCATTTTGGTCTCTGACCACCCCTTCCCAAAAGGGTGTTTCACCCCATCTTACACACTGCTGAGATTTCAGCAGGAGAACTCATAACATTTTGACACCATAAAAATCCAAGAGCATTATGTCTCTACTGCCTTAGCAAGGTCTCATACTCTGCTTCAAATCCAGCCCTGACCACTAGGACCTCTCCTTGCTCATCTCTGGGCAAGATGAAGAAAGAAGGGAAGAGAGGAAGGAGAAAAAGAGTGAATAAAAAAGTGAGAACACCTGCCTGGCAAATTCCACCTGGAATCCCATTGGGAAAGGCTGTTTTTTAAGACCTAATCCAGTGTTAATGAGAATTCTGCTTCCACTGTCTGTGCACAAACCTCTGCAACCAGCTGGATGCTGAAGGATAGGCTCCACCTTGCAGGCCCTCTCCCCACCTGCAGACGGATCACAAAGATGTGGAGAGCAGGCAGCACCATTCCCCTCCTCTCCGTCCCTTGCCTCCAGGAGCAATAAAACCCACCAATGCTTTTAAATCCCAATCACCTGCTGTTTCTCAGCCTGGCAGGGCCATCCCAAGGAAGTCGGTGGGTGGGCCTGAGACACGCACAGAAAGTTGAGGGAAGAGACTCTCGCTCCCCTGTTTCATTGGCATCTGCAGTAAAACATCAGTGATTTATACAGGAAGTAGGTGAAGAGCAATTATAATTGATTGGGAATCATTTCCTGATGGTGTCTGGGTGTGATTGATGGTGCCGGCCGACTGCTAAAGGACAGCAGGCGCTGAACAGAGACAATTTGTAGTTCCCGTCTGCTGAGCTGAATGCACCACAAACCACGAAACCCTCTTCTGCTAGAAACTCCTGCTCTGAGACAAACGGCTACCCCCAGACCAACCTGGCCCTCAGACCTTCTCCCCCACGGCCCCAGCTGTCCCCCTCACTTGCCGAGGGTGGCCATGCCTTTCTCTGAGCCAGCTGACCCCAGGCTCCAGCAGCCCACCTCCTACTTCTAGTGATTTTTAAGAAATAAAGTCTCTGTCACTGTGCTGACATGTCCTGGTGAAAAGGATGGCTGAATCAGTGGCAAGGCAGTAAAGTTGCACATCTCAAGAGTCAGGTAGGGTGTTAGGGACCTCTGCCAGCAGGCAGTGAGGGGAAGCAGGGACAGGTACAAGGCACACAAAGCCCCAGCATGTGGCTGTGCCAGCATCTGCAGGGCCATGGAGGCCACCTGTCTGAATGTCAGCCAAGGGCTGATCCACCTCTCCAGCCTCTCCAGTGTAAATCAGGAGTGAACTTAAAAGCCCTCTGTAGTTCCCTGGTGTAAAGCAAGAGTGAGGACAGAGTCAGCCAGTGGTTTGGAAGCGAGCAGAGGCCAGCTCCAGCTGATGGCTTTCCAAGTGAACCAAAGAGGTGGGACTAGGATTGGTCCAGCTCCTGGGAGGCAGACAGCTTCACTAGAGAAGCCAGCACTTTGACCAGCACTGACTGTCTTAACAGAGAGATGAAAGGGCTGTGGAACAAGTGCATCTTCTGCTGCCCATCTTACCAGGCTACCAGTCTTTTTGGGGTATCTACCTTTTGGTCGAAATTTGGTGACAATAACTTCTTGCAAAATGCTCCCTCTCTCTTTTGTGCTCATGTTCTCTTTCCTCTGGCCACAGCTTCAGTCACAGCAGGGACCTCTAGGAGGAATGTCCCCAGGCCAAGGACCCCAAAAGCAGCAGACAAACTGGCTAGCAGGAAAGAAGGAACGCAGGTCACAGCTCTAGTCCTCACTAGATGCAGAGTCCCTTGGTGGCCATGCTCTGACACTGAACCTTTCTGTGCCTCAGTACAGCACGATCCTGAGAGTTACCTGCCTCTCATGAGATTTGCAAGGGGAAAATTACCATGTGCAACACAAGTGCTAACGCACATCCTACACCCTACACTTTGCTGCTTTTCTCTAGAACCCAATCCGGATATAGTACAGCAACATTTCCCATTTCTACAGCAACTCACACCTAAGCCCATGGTACCTGACAGAAGACACTCCTGAATGCCTATCCCTCCTCCTAAGGAAGAGCAGAACAAAACCCCTCAACAAAATCTTTTGTTGAAAGTCACACCCAAGTATCCCAAACGCCCTCTTCAAGCAGAATTTTACACTCACACAGAAGCTCCAGAAGCCCTGTGAACCTCTCCAGGAAACCCACCAGCAGACATGAAAGGCCTTTGGAGGCTGCAGCGATGGTAGAGATTTACAAATGGGAAAACTCAGTCACTGAAGATGAACGTGATTGACTGAGATAGCACCGTCCTTGGCAGAGCCAAGGAGGAGCTCATTCCTACCCCTCCTGCTCTAACCACCAAACCATCCTGCCTCACGCTGGAGTAAGGAGGACACCAAAACTCTGCCACAGCTGCAGCTCAGGAAAAGAAGTTTTAGGCTGAAAGGTGTTGGGTTTTTGTTGGTTTGAGTTCTCTTCCCATTAAGTGTTGGCGTTTGTACTGAGCAAGTGGAGAGGGTGGAGAGGGCTGGATGTGGGGCAGACGGGGAGGACGCTGTGCAAATCTCCTTGCCCACAGTTTGTATTTCATTCCCCTGGGAAGGCTCCTGTGCAGCAACAAGGGACCCAGACATGCTAAATATAAAGGCTGAAGGATTGAAAAGGGCTTGTGGGTTGTTGTTCACGGGGAGGGGTGGAGGTAAAGGAGGGGGCTGTGTCACAAACCGCCTGCAGTCACAGTAGCCTGTCAATAAATTTTGCATTCACTTTACTTTCCGACAGGGATTCATTCCCTAATATGGGGCTGGCAGCTTTCTGGGTTATTTCGAGTGCGTGTGATAAAGTTCCCTGGATACTGATGGCTTCCTAGGATCAGGATTCTGAAAAAAACCCAGCAACATGCCTTGATGTGTGGGGTGAAGAGAGGAACCACAGCTAACTGCAGCCTTTTCTGTACAGGGAAACAAGGCAGTTTAAGGGTGTGAAACACAGCCCCTTTCCCTAGGATGGAGCTCTGTGGAGCTGGGAACCAAACCTTTCTGTTGAAGGGAATGCCTTGAAAATGTTCTCATGTGCCAAAGCCTTTCCTGACGAGATTCCGGGCATGGAGGAAAGGCAACCTTAGACCCTCCATTGTGGCCACTCCAAGAGTTCTGGCCCCTTGTGCACTAAGGATGAGGCAGCCCCTCACCTGAGGCAGTTGGGCTAAAATGTAAGAGGCAGGCAAAGGGAAATCAAGGCTGAGAGAGATGATTTAATCTCTCCATGACTTCGTTAAGGTTAGATGGGTTGTAGCAGAGCCAAGTAAAGAAGCTGGGTCCCCAGACCAGCGCTCACATGCTCTGGGTTGTACCTCCTTCCCCACCTCCTGGCAGTCACTTCAGACACCCAGAGAGACCTGCTCCTTTGCACTCTGATAAGGCAAATTATCTCTCATCTATTCCCAACTGATTTCCTTAAACCTTCCCCAGCAGCCCCCACACTGCAGACTCCATTACTGACAACTCCAGAGTTCTGGTCTAACCAGAGCCTCTGCTTTGCCCTTACTCTCTCAGCTCCAAGACTGAGCTGTGCCTGGCCTGTGGGAAAACTCCCCCAAGCAAAGGAGGCCTCAGAGAGATCTGCTCATGCCAGGTTGTCCCATGGTGAGCCCAGTGCTCTGCCCAAAAGGCAGGCGGACTTTCTGAACCAAATTTCCTGTTTTCTAAAGCATAGGAACGGGAAGTCCTCAAAACTGACCCCAGCATATCTCCTCAGGGTTCTTTCTGTCTTGGATTAGCTTTAGAAAAAAGAAGAATCAAGCAAAGCATGCCACAGATGATGTGCTATGATTGCAAACATGGCTGGCTCTCGCCACCTTCTCCCTGGCCCAACCCCAGGCAGCATTCCTGTGGAGAGTGGAAAATCCATGAAGAGTTAAAGCTGTGCCACCCAAGCTGCTGTTCACAAGCACCAGGGAGCCCTCAACGGGCTCTTCTCCAAGCATCCCTGGGGACACAGGCCACTTTCTGCTGTGCCTGGCAAGCCTGCCAGCTCCTGAAACCTGCAGCACTGGGCAGGGAATCCCAAGCTTGCGTTCCTCTGCAATACTCAGCTGAGACTCCCGAGGGCAGCTCTGAAGGGAGAGAAACTGGGAACCTGCAAAACCAAAGCTGTTGCCACACCTGCTGGTTTGGAGCAGCTAGTCTGTGGGGACACCTCAGTGGCATGAGCTTGGTGAGGGTCTTGGTCCACATCACCAGAGCAGCAGGAGAGGACAGGACAGGACTAGGCTGACGAGAGGGAGGTTGTGTGAGTAGGGGCTGCTCACATCACTCCTGGCACAAGGGCACTCATTGATGCTGTGGTAACTTCCACAGCAAAACCCAGTCCCTCAGACCATGTTTGCAGCAGTTTCAAGTGAATAAGTTTTACCTGGAATTTGCAAGAGGCAGGGAGCGTGCTCGTGGTCCCACACCGCAGCACAGCTAACAAGCGGTAACTCGCTAATCTGCCATAACACGATCGTTTACATTCATGTGAATGTACCCTTGGATCCCATTGCAGTGTTAACCTCAATGTCCTGGCCAAAATCCATCTCAAGCCACTGCATGCTGCCTACAAAAATTCCCCAGACAGTTTCAAAAGTAGAGGGTCAGGTTCCTTACAACCTGCCCTGGGCTGTTGGGCAATGTTCCTGCCAACACGAAGGAAAAAATTACTCAAAGTCTAGGGTAGGGGTAGAAATCCAGGAGTTAAAGAGTAAATCCTCCTGCCTACTGTGTACAGCACCGCTGATTTGGATAGGTAGCACTGGAAAGTGTTTTCCCTGACTCAAATCAAGCCTTCATCTCCCAAAGCCAGTCACAGACAACCAGAGAACAAGCTGTCCCATGGTTTTAAACAGATGCATTACTCCTGGACAGCTGGATAAAAAGCAGCGTTGTCTGCAAACACTTACACACACATATACCCTTATAGAGGCACAGGGCGACTGAGGCCCCTGCATGGACCTGGGCAGCAGGACGGAGGCAGGTTTGTGCAGAGCTTCAGTGACTCCTGGTCTAGCACACGCTCCAGATAGACACATGGCCACAACTCATCTTCCTCCCCATGTCCCCCACAGGCACTGCCACGGGCTACCTGGGGAGAGAACTGCCTCTGGAAGAAGAGAGAGCACTGATGGAGACACAGGTCACAGCTGTGCCAGCCAACAGGGAAGCTGATCTCCAGCCCCAGTCCTCTGGCACCTCACCCACCCAAGCTGGAGGCAAGAGAAGCAGGATCTGCACATGAGGTTCTCCTTCCCCGGCCCAACTGGCCAAGCAGCCCTGCTGCCTGAGAGGCCAGGGCATTCCCCCAAGGCACACCATGGTTCTCCAATAGCTACTGCTTGCTTCAGGCACTGAGGGTGCCCATGGCACATGAATCCTGCAGCCCTGCCATCCCAAAGGCTTAATGCTGGCATGGTCAGAAATGTAACAGCCAACAAGATGGCCAAGGTGCTGTCATGAAAAAGCAAGAACAAGAAGGGCCCTGTAGCAGCCCAGCTCTGTGGCTGGACAGAGCTGGCAGGGAAAGACATTTTGGAAGTATGTTTGTGGCTACCCACCATCGGCACGACCCTGAGAACAAAGCTGTGGAGAGAATGATGCAGTGCTCTACAAGCTGCTCCCAGCCCCATCATTTATTTATTTATATTACTATTTTTGCTTTGGGCACCAGCTAGTTCTGGGCCACAAGGGGTTAACCACAAAAGCTGCTTTCTCTGCCTTTGCTCTACCTCAATTTCCACTGCTCCCATCACCTTCCTCCCCCACCCCCTGATCTTATGAAAAAAACCCATCAAAATAACTATTTTATGTCTCCAAATATGCAGATCATTTTCTTTAATGAAAGATGCTTGACGTCTCCGATCCAATTAATATGCAAATGCAGGCGAGGATTTATTTGTGACATTCTGTCTGGGTGAGAGAAAACAAAAAAGGCCTGTTAACCAAAACACTAATTGCTGTGACTGATTGTCACATATCATCATTTTCATAGGATCTCCTCCATCCCTGGCTTGCAGGGAGCTGTGAACCAGGACTCGGAGACTAGCAGACACCAAGGAGAAACAGGGCACCCAGCTACCTGCCTGGCACGCTTGGATGAGCCGGGGCCTCCTTCCCGCTGTACACCAAGCCCCTCCAGCTTCCATCCCTCCCCAGCCCAACCAGTAGAGTCACTTGGAAGCAGCTTTTCAAGACCCCTCCAGTGTTTTCCGGGCAAGGTGCTCCACTATTCCCCAAAAGCCTCAGGAGCTACTAGTGTTTGTCTTCTCCTCTTTGCACTATCACTTAGAAAGCATCACGCTGTCTCACGCTTTCAAGGAGAGGCACCCACAGAAGGAGCACTTAACTGGGATCTCACCACTGCTGCCCAGCTCAGCATTTCTGGACTGCATTCTCCACTCCAGTAAGTTATTTTAATTCAGGGGTTCAACCGGGAAGTGGTTTTGGTCCAAAGACACCAAACCAAACACCATCAGACCAGGAAAGAGCATACCCAAACTCTCCCATGTGCCCTTAGACATTTAACTGGACAAATTACCTATCCCAGTGTCAGCTGTACCCTGCATAGGAGAGGATGGGGAAGAACCCAGCACGTCAGCAAGGCTGTATCCACACTACAGCTTACAGCAGCTGCCTTGGGTACCATGGGCTGAGCAGCCACAGCAGCTCTGTGAGGGCTGTGAAACCTTCCAGAGAAGCTGAATCGAGCCCTGGGCAATGAGCCTGTACCAGATTCTCTGCTGCCCACACTGTGGCCAGTCGGTTTAAAGCCACCGCTGGGCACACCCACGTGAGCTGTGAGGCCTTAGCCATGATCAAAGCCCACAGGAGAGGTGGGAGCCTGCCAAGCTGCTCCACTCACCCAACGCTGCACAGACCAAGCAAGAACATCCCCCTCGCCTGCATTATTTGGTGAGCAGAAGACCCAAAGATTACCTTTTTTAGGGTCCAAGATGCATAACGATGCCAGGGTTTAAGGCAGGAGGGTTGAAACAGAGGTTTCCAGCTGCTGGGTGTTGATACCTGCCCTAGAAAATCACCTGATGGAGAGCTGACTACCCACATATGGACAGATCCTCCTTTCCTCCTGCCTGCTTTCAAAGCAATTGAGAAGACACAAATTTGCAAAAATGTCCAGCACTAGGGTCAATTCTGCTGGCATTGAAGTGGCTCATCAAACTTCTGGGACTTCAAGGAGATCAGGTTTAGGCAAACACAGAGCACATACAAATCCTACTGTGAGTATTTTCCTGCCATTACCTCCCACGTAAGCAATTGCTGGAATTGCCACAGGGAGATTCTGTGATTATGTACAGAAAGGGCATCAATCAGGCCAACTCTCTATTCAGCTGCCTCCCATCCATTGAAAGAAGTCTGGGAACGTTTGATCTAGAAGTTAGAGCGCAGGATTGAGAGGCGGGTGCTCAAGCGCCACTCCCTGCTCTGCCAAAGGCTCATGAACACCTGTAAATTATTCATTTAGCTTTTCCTGTGACTTGATTTCCCCTCTGCTTGAAGAGGGCAATAATGCTCCTTCGCCTTGCACGAAGTCTGAACTTTTGCTGATCTTCACAAGAGGATGAAGGGCACTAAACACAAACTAAACGGCACCGTGACTGTCAGAGTGTGTGTTCACGTTCCACTACACCACCCTCCACCACAGGATCCCTTAAATTTTCTGCAAATCTCCCATTAACTCAGCACACCAGCCCCCACAAGGCAGGGGGTGTCACCGTCCTTTACACTCACGGCTGGGAGAGAGGTGAAAGGGCTGGGTAGAAGAATCTCACAGCCCCATAATCCGGGCTAATTGCTAAGTGGCGTTCCTGTGCGGGGAGAGATCTCCCTGCACCCCCTCCAAGTCCAGCACCCCCTATCACAAAAGAAACACGGACTCACACCACCGCCTGGAGCCGAGTGGGCAGTGGGCAGAAGGAGTTAATTTAACCCTGGGGGTCTTAGGAGAGGGCTGCACCAAGAAAGACGGCAGATTCCTGCCACCGTTCAAACTGGAGGGAAATCTGGGTCTTAATGAAGTCACTGGGAGTTTTGTCATTGCTTCAGCAGAGACATACTTCGTGTGGATAAGGCAGGTTGTAGCTTTACCATGTTTTAGCTTATTAGTGTGAATCTGAGGTGCTCTCTGGGGTTTAGCTTGACCAGCTAATACATATCAAAATTAATTTTACCTTTTCTACACTAGACTTTTCATAAGGGTTAGCAAACAACTGCTCTACACAAATCCTTTTCTTTCTTCCTTGCAAAGAGAAGACCCAGGAGATGAACCCTGCAGAGACTAGAAAAACAATTTCTGTTCTAAACCACACATGCCTTGACATCTGGTTTAAAACCAACCCAGGCCAAAAGGGACTGAAAGTTACTACTCTGATGGCTGCCCAGTGGTCTGTATAAAATACAGGAGTCGTACCCCAATCTGTATCCACATCTACCCCCTTAAACAGGTCAGAGCAGCTGTGTAAGGCATGTGAAGTAATCTCAGAGAAAACACAAATCTGTGATGGTACTGATAAAAATTTCCCAGCACAGGCAAGAAGATGAGATGGACAGAGCCAGGTATTCAGGCCTGAAGCAGGAAAACCTACAGATGTAGATGAAACATAACATGCTTGAAGACTTCCTGCACCTCCAGATTCCATGCTGGAGCAGAACTGGGGACATCGCCCTCAAAAGTGCTTGTATCCCCAAGTGTAATTCAATGACACATTTCCTGATAAAGTCGACTTCCAGGGGATCTGGCTCACAGACAGTCAAGGCAACACAGTCAGCTCTGGGCTGAGCACCCTTGCAATGCAGGGACGCACAAAAACCAACTCGTCAGCACGCTCATCCTTTCAGCAGTTCTGGATTGTTCCCAAATGGGATGTCTGCTGCACCCCGCCACCCAGCTCTGGGATAAGGCGGCACTAAACTGGAAGAGGAAAGGGCCCCTGAAGAGATGCCTGAGGGATTTGGTGGGCTGGGAACCCGGAAACCGTCTGGGATGTGGGTGGAGAGATCAGTGCGAAATAGCAGAGCTGTGACACACACACTTTCCATTCATCAAACTCTGGGGAGAGAAAAAAAGCTATTCTTTTCCCCGTGCACATGGGGAACTGAGGCACTGAGACCACCTGGGGACTCTACCGTAGGAGCCATACAAGGCCCAGCCTCCCAGTACCACAGGGTTATACACCCATCATGTCCATCCTCACAACTCTCCTCCAAGTGCCTTATCTCAGCTGCACAGGCGGGGAACTGAGGCACAAATGGGGTAAGTTATTTGCTTTAGATCAACACAAAACTTGGCACAGGAGGGAGCTGAGACAAATCTCAGATCTCCTGAGCCCCAAGATAATGCCTTACCAGCCCTCATTTCGTCAGAAAAGACTCCCAGTTCTGTGATTCAACTAGTTCATTATCCCATCCCAAGAGTTTAAGGAAGATCTGAGTTCTGGCTTTTATAATCATTAAAAGGACTGATTAGACCAGTTTCAGACCAGTTCTGAACGCGGTTGATGACCTGATCCTGCTATGGGCAGGAGGTGTGCTCAGTACACTGATGGCAACGCTGGATAAGCCCCACGGGGATATCTCCAACCATAGACCCAAAATATGGACAGTGTTTCTGTGATCTTATTAGCAAGAACAAGAAAAAGTGAAGGGGATCGCGGTTGTCCCTTCCCAGCGAAAGGAACAGTCATGAGAGGGACAGAGTTGCACAAATGCCCTTGGCCAGATGTAGAAGAGCAACAGGAAAGCCTGTAAAAGTTGTCCCCAGGTCCCCACCCCAGTTTTAGCTCCTTGGGCCTGACAGTCTTCCCTTCCATAACAACTGAATGCCTTACAGCTCCAGCACACCCAGTCGCACAAGGCACAATACTCTTCCCAACAGGGAGGCAGGGAAGTGAGGCACAGAAAGGCAAAATCTTTGTCTCCAGAGCCCTGGGAGCATTGGCACATCTGCCCCTTGGGACAATGACAGACACGACTGCAGACAGCACAGAAACTGCCACGCCCAGTGCTTTCCCTCTTGTGCCATGGGGGTGGTCAACAGTCTGAGGACCTTCGAAAGGCATTATCGTGTGACCGCTGACACCCCTCAGTGAAAACCAGGGGGTCCCTGAGTCCCATCTGTACAGCCCTCATCACCCCTGCTATCAGCAAAGGTGGCAGGAAGGGCAGCATCGTAGGAGGGGGCAAGAGCGACCGAGGCAGTGGCATGGGAGAAGAGAGGAGCAAGGGCTGGTAAACAACCCCCTCCCGTCCCCAATCCCAGTACTTTGAAGATCCGTGTGTTTTGAATTTAATTTTGATTTTCTCGACTTCAGCAGATTAAAGTTGAAATAACCTACAAATTACTTAATGTGTTGTAAATCTTCTGAAATTAAGGCCTAATGGGTAACACATGTCGGCAGGCAGGAGACACAGGGGGGAAGCCGGGTTTCTCACCAGCACGAGGAATGCTGTGGGGATGCGAGCCAAAGGAGAGGGGGCTGGGGCAGGGGCTGGGGCTGGGGAGTCACAGCCCTTCCCCACAAGCCTCCCAGTGCCCACCTTCTCTTTGGGTCAAGAAGCCAGCCCTGGGCTGTCACCATCCACACCTCCTGGCAAAGGGGACACTGGCCAGAGGGGCCAGGTTGGGAGGTTGCTGAAGGAACCAGGAGGCTGGTGGGCCAGTGAGGGGCACAGATGCCAAAGAAAACCCACTTTAACACCTCATTTTCCACTCGCCCTCACTGCTCAGCCCTTCAGTGTCCCCTACACGGCCTGTACAGCTCTGTCCCCAACCAAGATGCCCCTTCACACCAGCATCCGACCACAAGGACCTGGGGAACATCTCCAGCGCTGTCCGCATGGGATGCCTTGTCACGGGGCAGCCATGGGAGTCCCCACAGGGCTCTGCTTTGTCCCCAGGGCCTGCCCTGTCCTGCAGGGCCACCTCCATGCACCTGTCTCACCGGTCCCCGCGCCGGGCGGCCCCAGCTCCTCTCCCACACAAGCCGCCAGCTCTCCCGCTGCTCCTGCCTGCATGGGCTCCCCCTCCCCTCCCTCCTCTTCAGCAGATTTCTCTCAAGTGCGCTGCCATATGGTTCCAGTTAAGCCCCATATTTTTTCTTGTCGATTGAAAAGACACACTTTCCTCTGTGCCAGACAGTTTACAGATTGCTCCGTTGGCTCAATTTCTTATTGGATTTCTCAAAAAAACTGACATTTTAAATTAATTTACAGCCACAACAAAAAGAGTTCAGAATTTTAATGGTGTTGTAAGTAATTTTTAGGTAATCCGCTCCAGATTTTGATATTAACCTTTGAATGGGAGTTCAGGCAGCTACTATGTTACAGCACTTTAGTTGGCCTGGGTACTGGGGAGGGGGGCAGCCCCGGGGTGAGGGGGGAAGCTAATTTACTGCATGGCAGCATGCGAGCCTGAGTGCATGGGAAAGCACATGGCAGCCCGTGCAGGGGGAGGCAGCCCCAGTGCATGGCGGCGGCAGTGGCGGTGCGCGTGTGTGCCGGCGACATGCGAGCACAGATGCGCACAGGCATGTGCGGTATCAACATGCGTGCCAAGGGCGGCCAAGGCGTGTGGGAGCCGCCGGAGGAGCCAGGAGTGGGACACACAGGGGTTGGCCAGAGGCGCTCAACCTCCGCGCAGGCCCAGATGCCCGGGGAAGGCAAACCCGGGGCTGGAAGCACGGTGGGACGGGAGAACGGGCTCGGCGTGAAGGGAAGCATGAGCGGAGGCAGGTGGGAGGCAGGTGCTGGTACCTCGGCGCCAGTGCAGATGGCACACGTGCAGGTGTGCCTGCAGCCGGTGCCCAGCCTCCCCACACCCCTGGCTACGCACACATCATCACAGACATGGCCCTGCCACCTCCTCCTCCTCCCTCCACCAAGTGCCATGTCCAGCACAGCATCATGAACGAGGAGCACGGCCAGCCACCATGGCTCCCTGACCATTAACCTCTGCTCAAGGGCAGGACTCAAGTGCTGTTCCCTCCTTCCATTCCCAGTGTCAGCCCCCATCAGGTTCTCACTCACCAGGGCCACCCTCAAAGTTTATTAAAGTCAAAGCCCGAAGGTAAGGGACACTGCCAAGTGCTGCACGGATGGGGCAGCAGCCCTGAAAGCTCTGCATAGATGAGCGAGGAGTCTCTCTCTGAAGCAAAGCAACACACCTGGGATTAGAAACAACACAAGAAAAAAGCCACAGATACTGCAAATGCCCAGGGGAGGGGAGAGGGAAGAGAAAGAAGCAGAAGGAATGAGAGAAAGAACAACTAAGAAGGAGAGGAATGAAGGAAGGAAATTAAGCGGCAAACAACAGCGAAAGAAAGAAAAAGCAAATGAGAGAGCAAATGACTGAGAGAACAAATTGAGGAAGAAGGGAAGGAAATTAACAAATAATTAAGAACAAATGAATGAGAGAACTGAGACAGAGTGATGAAGGCACAAAGCAACAAAGTGAAGGAAAGGCACTGTTCCTCCCCTGCCCAGGCCAACAGTTCCCATGCACAGAACCACAGTGCCAAGAAATGGGATTTGCAACACCCGAAGCCTGGCAGTCACCCTGCCTTCCTCCCAGAGCCCTCAGCAGAGCCTCACCTCATCAGCAGCCAAGGGACCCCGGCTGCCTGTGGTGCAACACACCCCCGACACCTTCCCCTGAGACCATATGGGGGCATATCCCCCGTCAGTGTCTCTCCGCAGAGGTGCCAGGGTTAGCAAAGTGCCTGGCATGACCCTGGCTTGCTGCCACAGACCCTCACATCCCATTTCCCTTTATCACTTGCTCTTGCCTGGAAATCCCTTTCCACTTTCCAGCTGCGTACGGGCAGCAAAGCTCCTGTGCCACCCTGAGCTGTGTTACCACCGTGCAATTGCCAAACCAACCGAGACAAAAGGGGAAGGGAAGGGGAGGGGGGCGAGTACGGAGCCGCAGCCCTGGCCAACGTTTTACTAAGCTCTGGCACAGAGCAGACGGTGGCTGGATACGATGCCAACTTACTACAAGAGCGGATTTTTAACATTCTTCCCCTCCAGGAGTCACTTGAGGCAGCCAGGGAACCTCAAGCAGAGACGTGAAGACAACAACGGCAGCCCAAGGTCTGATCTGCTGAGAAAGCCTGCCATGGGACAAAAGTGACAGCAAGCAGTGTCCTCTAGAGCACAGCCCATGGTGGCTACCTGCACAGGTGGGGACAGCCCAGCCCAGAGAGCTGGCTGCATGTACTACCCAACTCAGGCCCCGGGGTAAGTCATGTCCCACACTAGTGTCCCACAAGGCTCAGGAAGTGTTCAAGAGCTACAGGAAAAAGCAACGAAGTCATAAAAGCAGAGTCATAAAACCCCAGCAGTGCTCCAAAACCAGAAGAGATGACAGGAGAAGCTCTGATACATGCTTGGTCCCGCAGACCCATCAAGGAGGAGGGGAATGGACAAAGGATGGGAGGAGGAGAGGAGATGCTCCCTTTTCTCCCAGCAGCAGCTGGACCCCACACCATGGTGGGGGGGAGCCATCCTGCTCCCCTAACTTGGCCCTTGCCCCATGCCACAAAGTTGTGACTTCCAGCTTGTGTGTTGCACAGAGCTGTCACTTCCCAGCCATGCCACCTCCTCCATTCACACAAGAACCTGTGGGATCCATGCACCCTCCTGCAGACCAAGGAGTTTACAGGAGCGCCAAGTCATTTCCTGGTCCCACATCCTGCAAGACGTGACGGTGGCTGATACTGCTGATCAAACCTGGCAGGGAGCCACACGCAAGGACAATGTGCCACGTTCTGATCCACCGGGCACAGTGCCACGGGCAGAGGGACTCAGATGCCCCTCGGCACCATGCCAGGAGTGGGGGGGATTCAGATGCCCCCCCCCCCCGGCACTGTGCCAAATTGGGGGGGGGTGGGAGGAAGAAGGTTGGATGCCCCCTTTGGCATGATGCCGGGTGCTGAGGGATTCTCCCTGTGGCACCCTGCCAGCGGGATCGGGGACCCTGCAGTCCAGGTCCAAGCTTAGGGAAGTTCTGGGGTTGAGGACTGGACTTTTCCCCTTCCCGTGCCAGCTCTGTGCAGTGAAGGCGCCTGCATCTCACTAAGACAGGAGGCGAAAAGCATTAGAGCAGGCTGGTGAGTCTCTGTGACAGGGATCCCCGAGAGCTCCCTGCTTGGGGCTCCTCTGTAGAGCGGGGCTGCCCTGCCACTCAGAGCACCCCTCTGCGGGCTGCCTCACCAGTGATTGACTGGGGAAAGTTGCTATGACGACCCTGGTTTGAAAAAACCCTCAGTAGTTGCCAACTATTTGTGTTGTTGTTTTACAACTGTGGCCAGTGTCACATGAGCGGGAGCCGGCTGGGGGCCTGGGGACACAAAAGCGAATGGCTTTTTAATGGAGTGTCCTGCCAGCGCTTGAAGACTCAATAAAGAGGAGCTGGTGAGACCCCTCCGTGCGGAAGGCCCTGCGCACGGGGCCAGGGCCTCTTTGTAGAGCCGCGGCTGGGGTGGGAAAGTTTGGAGGAATCACAAGAAAAGGCTCCCCCCACAGCCCAGGCTCAAAGTTCTGTCTCCCTGGGGGACAGGTCTGTCCCCAGCTGGCCCTGGCCGTTTCAATGGAGCTCGCTCTGGGGGCTTTCCTACATCTTGCTTAAGGCCGGTGCTGCAGAGATGTCAGAGGATGGGGAAGATGTAGGAAGGTGCAGGAAGGGACACAAAGGGTTTTCCTGAAAGCTGGGGCTGCTTCAGAGCAGGAGGAAGACAGCACAAAGAGCTGGGAGAAAACAGAAGAGAGGAGAAAAGGAGAAGAAGGAGAAGGAGAAAAGGAGACGGAGAAAAGGAGAAGGAGAAGGAGAAGGAGAAGGAGAAGGAGAAGGAGAAGGAGAAGGAGAAGGAGAAGGAGAAGGAGAAGGAGAAGGAGAAGGAGAAGGAGAAGGAGAAGGAGAAGGAGAAGGAGAAGGAGAAGGAGGAGAAAGAGGAGCCCACATGTCCCAGGAGCTGTCCCTGCCAACAGCCAGACCCTCACCAGGGCTCTGCCAAAGCCAGAAGATGTAAGGGCCCCCAAAGCCAGCAGGTGTGAGCTTTGGAGCAGATGTTCCTCTCAATGGGAAGAGCCCCAGGAGCAGTTTTGGGGTGCAAGCTGGCAGCACAACAGCCAGCAGTAAAGACCAGTTCATCAGCAAAGAGCTTTAGGGCACCCTGGGGCACAGAAACTCCTTCCGCACTGGAAAGCAAGGGGAAGGACAGGGCAGGGGCGCGGGGCGGCATGCAGGGCTGGAAGGGCACTCTTCTCAACCCTGTGTGATTCTCACAGACTTCTCCGACTCCAGAGCCTTTTTCTTACAGAAGCTATAATTATATTACCAAGTTCCTGTGTAAGATACTGAGCTTTATTAATTAATCCTGCTTGGTCTCACCCCAGCCAGGGCCCTGGCCTCGTGCAGAGATGTGGAATTTTCCAGGAAAACTTGAAAACCATCATCAAGGAGAAGAAAATGTTTGCACTCAGCCTTCCAAGGGTGAGGTGGAGAAGGGTCTTATTTCTCTGATTCAGCCTGAGGGAGGGAGTGGCAGTGAATGCACAGCATGGCTCTGGGGTGGCCCTGACCAGAGCTGTTCTGAATCAGCATGGCGTTTTCCTGGAGAAGCCCCTGAATATGGGAATTTTGGCTTGGGGATCCCTAACTGAGGACTTAGATATGGATAAAAAGAGGTTTAACTNGATTAGCGTATGAATGGTCTAAACCAAGCTTATTCGTCAAATGATAGAGGAGCAGGCGTCGAATGAGGCAGAAGTCACCAGGCAGAGATGGACGCAGCTGGTACTCAGCCCCTCTGAAGGGGTTTAGCTCAGAGATATAGAGTCTGTCTGAATCTCAAACTGAGATGAAACCCAGGGAACTCCATAGATTATAAAATTAAAAACCTGAGCTAATGTCATGGCATATAGTGGGGAACTAATGCCATCAGACTGACTCATCTTTCCCAACTTTTATCAGACCGTTACAGAGGAGAATGGAACGGTACTGCCTGCAGCCCCTGCATCCCCCCTCATTCCCTTCCTGGCCATTTGCTCTGGGAGAAGGTACCTGCCTGCCTAGAAGCTGGTCTTGGAGGATGGGCACAGACACTCTCTACCCTGTTACAAGCTACAGCAGCAAAACAAGAGGCCAGAATCTTGATGCAGGGATCCCACACGAAACTTCGGCTTCAAAAAGCAGCAGTAGTTTTCTGTGTGGTGGCCAGGATGAATAAAAGGTTCACCTGATGAAAGCATCGTATTTCAGAGCTTAGGGAGTCATCCTCATCCTTCTCCACACTGAATGCTCCCTCTACACCAAAGACTTAGTACCTCACCACACGCCACTCGCTGAAGGGTTCTGGACATCCACGCCATCATGGCTGCATCCTTGTAGAAACCCCTTCCAAGAGGCACCCCTCCACTCTTGCACACATGTGTCTTACAGTGTCTTACACCACTTACAGTGGTGCACACTCCTGACTCCCATCACTCAGGCTGATGAAACCCCACCACTTAGTAAACAGCAGCAAAACACAAACAAACTCGCCCCAAACGGAGACGTCCCTCGTTAGCACACTCTACCCACCCACAGAGGCCAGGATCCTGAGCGTGTCTAGTTCTGTCTCGGTTTAATCTCTTGCCTTAAATTAAGTAAACTCACTCCATCCAGGAGCCACTGGCTTCTAGCTTCCACCCCGAAAAAGTAAAGGTGAGTGGGTGATCAAGAAAATAAACAGAAAAGAGAGAAAAAGGCACTAATTGGTAAGCACCTGCCTGCAAGGAAGAGGAAAAATACCCCCCTAAAAAAAACCTCTAGGAAAACAAAATGCACCGACATCTTTTTATTTTGTTTTTTTCGGTAATTATACTAAAGATGAAAAACTCATAATAAACATCTCCCAGTCCCCACCTGCTAACAGTAATTATAATAGACTCAACAATAAATGGTAAAGCAGAGCAGTGCTGCATCTCGGGAATTCTCTAGGGTATGTGGATTAGCTCGGAAAGCCTGAATGATTAAAATACACTAATTAAAATTTTGTGTTCCTTGGTAACTCGTCTGCCTGGGCCCCTGGTGTTGGCAAAATGGGAATTAACGTGACAAAAGCAACACAGAGGGTTTTTGTTTTAAATAAAGAAGGGGGGGGAGATCTATATAAACAAGTTCTCTCTGCGCACACACACACAAATTCAGAGGGACACAAACTCTTAGGGAAGGACTGAGGCGCGTTGCTGGCGTTTAGGATGAAAGCAGCAGGGAAAGCCTCCTCCTCATTGCCTAGTTTCTCCCCAAACCATCAAGGAGGAAAGCTTGGGAGAGAGGAATGGAGAAGACAAGAGAGCTCTGGCTTAAGACAAACAGGGTCATGCGCGACCAGGAGCCCGGCTCTTTTAAAACAATTAGAGAAATGAACACACCGAGAGGAGGAGAGGCTGGCGCAGGGAAACCCCAGCGCAGGACACTCTTCCGCTCCGTCTCCCTCACGCACATTCCTCCACGGACTCGTCTGCCCTGCTCTTTACCAAAGAAAACAGGACTTTGGGATAACACACCAGAGCTTCTACCCCACTGCAGATACACAAAAGAAATTGAACACTTTTGGGTTGCCCTTAGCAACCTAATTGCATCAGTACATTGCACACAGGAGCCAAAGTAACTGAATTTTGATGAAAAGACGGCGGTAATTTACGGCATCACGAAATTAGTTGTCATAGCGACGGGTTAATTACATCTCAAATTAACAATGCAAGTGTGGTGAAATTAAATATAAATCATATTTTCTGCATAAATTATAGGGGTTGATTAGACCGGGGCTCGGGGAGAGGGAAAGGTTGAGCCGCCATGGGCCTACGCAGCTTTCTGAGCCGACGAGAGAGTCTCCTGGAAACACCGGGAGGAAGACGGAGTAGGGGGGAATGAGAAAGTGTCAAAGAAAAAAGCGCACTGCCTTGCTGCTCATCTTCTGCTGGGTTTTCTTTGGCTTTTTGTCATCTCAACTCTCCCCCAGTTTCCCCTCGCGGCTCTTGGAGGAAGCGGGGAGAGCAGCCAGGCTCACATGCTGCCAGGCACCGCAGCTCCCTGTCCCACCCCAGTACTGCAGCCCCAAACTGGGGGAAGCCAAGCCGAGCAGTGCCTGGGCTGCTGGCCCTCAGCACCTCCCTGTGGGACAAAACGTGGGGCTGGCTCACACCAGACCTTGTGATCTCTGTGCCCAGGGAAGTAGCCTCCAGCTAGCCCAGCTCCCTTGGTGCAGGTCACCACATGCCATCTTACACCTCTGGAGTCACACTCCAGCCATCCGGGCTCTCACACATCCCTAACCTCTAATTTCTTGCCTGGTTCACAGCAACAGCATGAAATGTGGTCTGCCAAACTGAGGAAATTCGTTCTTGGCAGAGTCCCTGGTTGGAGGAGTGGCACAGATCGACCTGACCCAGGACAGGGAGAGGAAGGTGGACTCTGACGGGCTCTCACCTGCAGTTTCTGTTCAGAGCACACCCCGAAAACCTGGTCAAAGGGAGCAAAGGGAGCAAGAGAAAGCATGCAATGCTGCTAAGAAATATCAGCAAGTAAACAGAGGGCATTAGTGTCCAGCTGCAGTCTCAAAACAGCACTTTGCCAAATAGATACAGAGCAAAGCCCCAGTGGTGCCCAAACACCAGCCCCATGCCCAGCGTGGGACTCCAGCAAGGCAGGAGGCAGCAGCACCGCTCTGGGGCGGTGGGACAGGGAGAGACTGCAACAAAGCTGGGAGCGGGTCACCAGCTGCACCACCAAGGAGCTGCGTGGTTGCTCTATTAAACTCTTGGTGACCCTCAGCGAGTGCAGAGCATTGCCACTCACAATGGGATGCAGCTAACAACAAACAACAACTACAGAGTGTCTAAAAATACCCAGCCCCCGCCTGCCCTGGGCAGCCCCTGGGAGCTGGGTACTCGCGGGAGCTCCAACCGCTCCTCCGAGGCTGGTCTCCACTTCCCAGGATCTCACAGAAGATGGTGACAACTTGAACCACTCAGTCCACTGCAGGGATAGAAAATGATTTCACAGTCTGGCTGCCAACCAGTCCTGCCCCAAGCAGGGATGATGTTAAAGACCCAAGTGCTGCTCTCCTCTCGGCTCCTGCCTTCTGCTGCCAGGCTGGGTGACAATGGGCACTGCAGCATGGCGCTGGGGAGGAGAGGGGACATGGTGAGTGTCTACTCTGGGACAGGGAGGACAGATCTGTCAGGAAAGGACACTCAGGAGCCAAACCCTCCAAGAACAGTCCTCTGCTTTCTGCCTCTCTGAGCAAAGTGAGGAAAACCTCAAGAGAAAGTCTGCAAAGGGCAGACGGGACACACCTGCAGCACAGACAGACAAGGATTAACATCGGAAGGAGCCGGGTGAGCTGCTTTCCCAGCTCCCTGTGCCCTCCCACAGCCCTTCAGTCCTCAGCATAAAGGGAGTTTCCCACATTAAACTTCTCAAACATCTACTATCCCTGAAGAAGCAGCATCTGGGAAACTTTCTCACCGTGCCATCCTTGCAGAACTCAGTGACAAACTTCCCAGAGGCTACTCTCAACCCAAAACCTTACACTGCAGGCTTGTCTTCCCATCCCAGCCCCACTAACAATGCCTCTAACAACCCTCCCACCAGCCTCAACCAGAAGAGCAATGGGAGGTGTAGGCTCTTTAGGGACTTCCCTAAAATAACAGTTCTCTCCTGCTTTAAAAATGTTTTTTACTTAGTTTAATAATGCTTTTTACTGAACCTGCATCTGCCCAGACTCCTATACCCTCACAAGGGCTGACTGCTCATGGTAAAGCATAGCTTTGCCACCTCCTGGGTACGCTCTCAGTGTCCTGCTTGTCCCCTCTGCTGCCAAACTGCCTTGCCTCCTGCCCACACAACTCACAGGCAGCGCTCAGACAAAACACCGAGATTCTCACAAAATCCTGCCACATTTCACCTGGGCCCAGGCTGCGGAATTTCTCAAGTGGGGGAATTTGGGGGCTGGTTGGCTGGTTGTTTGGTTTGTTTTTTTAAGAGAAGGAGGGAGAGCATATGAAAGAAAAGAAAAAGCCTAAAAGTAAAAAGCCCTCTGGTCCTGGCAGCCGGCGTGATCGATGGCGGTGGATTTGCATGTACATTTCATTAATTTTTCAGCATGCATTTTATTTATCTATGCGCCATACATCTGCTGAAGTTTATATACTTGATAATATATAAATATAGACACACAGCAATCAATACGACATCCGCTTCGCAGAAGCTTCCATTAGCCCCCCACTCCCCCCCCTTCCCTTCCTCATTTCCACAACCTGCTGCCTGGGCACCTTGTGCTGTTCAATCGGTTTCCGATTTTCATTAGCGGTGGAGCTCCGGCTCCCCCGTCCCCCAGCCCGCACCGATCCCATTCACCTCCACGTGGGCCGGGGAACCGCACTGGCGGCCACCAGGCGCCTGCCCCGTTGGGGAGAGCCTCTCCCCGCTTGCCCTCCCCTCCCTGTGTCGATCGGCTTCCTGAGCCGCAGGTGTCGGGACGCTGGGGCCACCCCGCACAAGCAAAACTGCCTCGACCCTAAAGGACACCTCAGAGCGCTCTCAGGCATCCCCTGCCTTCCCACAGCCCAGTGGGTTTTTCTCTGCACAAGGGTCCTGCCCAGAGGTGATGGGAGCAGCAGTCGGGACCAAGCAGATCTCCATCTGGGGCTAGTCCACCTCTATCTGCTCTCATGTCACCTTCTCATAGAATGGTCTGGGCTGGAAAGGACCTTAAAGATGATCGAGTTCCAACCCCCCTGCCCTGGGCAGGGACACCTCCCACTAGACCAGGTTCTCCCTCTCCAAGCACAGCTAAGCCAAAGCCAAGGCTTGAATGCCAGCACTGGGCAACAGGACGGACCAAACACCCTCAGTCCTTTGGCTGTTCTGTGCCTCCACCTCGGTTTAATTCCATCCTCTCATCGTCTCCACTCTGTCGTTCATGACACTCATGGGTGGGAGCAAGGGGAGCACATTTGGCCAGTTCCCTAGAGGGCTCTTGCCATGGAAGAGAGCTGTGCCCCCAGAGCCCTCTGAGGCAAACACAGCACCCTGGCACGCTTCTGCCCAGCCGAATTACCTCCTGTGACATGGTGGAGAATCTTATTAAGTGGGCTTTGCAGCCAGGATCAAACTGCAGCTGCTAAGAACAGCTTGGGTCACTCTAAACTGCGGCCTGAGTTTCCATTTTTATCCCGGTGGACTGTCTTCTCTCTGCCTTAATTTCTCCTCCGTGCTTGGGAATCTGACTGGAACATCCAACCTGTCCCCACCATCTCTCTGTCTCAGGAAGAGCTCTTCTACACTCGATTTCTGACCTGTTACACACCTTGGGCAAGTCATACCCCACTGAACCATTCTACCCCCCCTTTCCATTCCAACTTTAAAGGAAGGAGCATGTCTCACTATTGATTTATCTATCTTCACTACGGTTTTTAGCTCAGATTAGCTGGTCTGTCTGTAAAGTAACTTACAAACATCTGCAGCCAGGAACAAACACTTGGGAACCAACCACTCAAACCACTTTTTTTAACAGCCAGGCAGCACATGAGGGAAGAGAGGAACCAGAGTATGAGAGTGTGCAGTGGTACAGCACCTTGTGTTGCAGGGAACTACCACCGGGAAATGTGTGAAAAAAGATTCCTATTATTATTACAACTGACCCGGAGGAAATCAGCACAAAACCTGGGGTAATATTACAAATGTTTTTCCCCTTGTTTTAGGATGGGAAAAGAGATCTTTTTGCAGAAAAGAATCTATGGGATGGCATGTGAGAGCAGAGGGAAGAATTAAAGCCTGAGTGACACATTTCCAGGGGAGAGGTCTGAATTACGAGTGCATCTTTCTGTCTGACTAAGGAGTCACGCCACCTCTTTACAAGCCCAATGGACCCGTGTGGCCCAACCCTTCGCTCTCCCCAAAATCCCTAACCAGGCACTTTGCTCTCCTGGAGCAGCAGATGTGGAGATAAAAGCGGAGGGTTTGGCACGGGAGACCCGTAGTTGCCCTATGGCTGCCACGTGGGGACCGCAGTGTCCTCTCCTCAGCCTGCCCTCAGCACTTGGAGCCCCATGGGCAACCAAACCTGAACTTGTCCACCACAAAGCCCAGTCACCTCTGTCCCGCACAGCCTTTCTTCCCGGCTGCATCCCGCTCCACCCAGCAACCACCATGCAGCTAGTGGTCAAGAGGAGGGTTGTAAAGGAGAGAGAGAGAGTGAAAATAAATAAAAGGGTGCCTGCGCCTTTAAAAGAATTTTCATTTATAGGCTCTTCTCCTCTTCCACCATTTCAGTGATCTATATGCAAATATGCTAATGAATGCAAATTAAGACACCACTTTTAGTCCCAATTTAATAGAAAGCATTAAAATACCTTTTTTTTTTTCCCCAAAAAACTCCATATGCATGAAGGAAGGGCTTTTTAAATTTTATTTTATTTATTTTTTAATTTTTTGAACTTTTTGTTAAAGTCACATCCCGCAGCAAACACACCATCAAAGTGCTGGAGACAAGGAGGGGAAATCTGACTGACATTTCCAGGTGCCAATTACTAAGATCTTGTTCTTCTTCTGGGAGGACTGTGAATTAATTTTTTCTATTTTTTAAAAGGAGCTATTAAAGCTGATGGTGCAGCCACCCTCTTCTCACTCATTGTCTCCCCCACACCTCGAACAGTATAAAGCCGGCAGGGAAAGAAGCCCATCACATCCATGAAGACGTTATCGCGGGTTGGGTTACACTCACTTTGAGGGACCGGCGTGGAAAAGCACCAGGGAGCGATGCAGGCATCGTCCTGGCTCTAGGGGAGGGGATGCATCCTGACCAGGGGCTGCGGGAGCTGGAATTAAAGCCTAGGACCCAGCGGGGCTGGAACGGTGCTAAAAGCTGACCCTATGGCCATGGGATCTCCGGGTCTCCCATTCCCCAAGAAGTCTCTGATCCCAGCATGAGTCTTCCCAGCCTTTTCCAAACGTGCTGATCTTAGTTAAATGAACAAAACCCTCCAAAACCCAACAGATGCGATGCTAGATGATGTTAGCGACGCTGTGAAAGTCTCCAGGAAAATAAACTGTGACTCATCTTTTTTGCAATATTTCCAATACAAATCTTTCCACTCAAGCAATCATGAATTTTACCCAAACTTTTTGAGGGGAAAAATATAAATGAAGTAACGGTCAAACTTTTCACAAATCCAAAGGAATTCTACATAGCTCCTCCTTTATAGGAAGAAATGCCCTTTTTCTTCAAGTGCTTCATTTGCCTGGTTTCTAAATGACAAGTTTCTGCATCTTCTGACTTGTCACCTACAACCATCTCTCCATTTTATTTTAAAATCTAAAGTTTGAAATTGTGCAAAATCCCAACAGTTGCCTCCATTTAACCCAAAGCAACTTTAACTGCATTTACACGTGTGTTTTAATTGAGAAGCAGGAAACTGCTCTGTGCCCAGCCATACCTGCTGCACGGCCCCTTCCCCCCCCCCCACCCTGGGCTTTGCACAACTCCTGCCACAAGGCCAGTTGGAGAACAAAAGCAGCCAGACTCCACTCTGCTGACTGGGTTTTATCTGTGGTAATTTTACCTCCTCCACAAGGCAGTGGGCCAGACTCTTTTTTGCAGCAACACCAGAGTAAATCAAGATCAAAGCCTCCCCCCCAGGATAATGGTACTGTTACTCAGGGATTTACACAGCTTGGGCAAGGATGAGGATCCCATCCCCACACCGAGCGGGAGCCCCTACCCTTCAGCTCCTTGCTGAACGTCCTTCCAACTGCCCGGAGCACAGCATTTTCAAGTGAAAACTGTGTTAACAATGATCAATAGACAGAACAAGCAACTGGCTGCCTGACACAGTTCTTCCTGGATGAGCCCAGGGAAAATCAACCCGGCCGCTCCAGCTCCCGCTGGGCCAGCTCTACCGACGGGGACCCTCCGCCAGACACCGCCCGTCGTTGTTTGTCCCCCTTCTGCTGTTGTGCCAAGGTGGCAGCCAGAGTAAAACAGATTTCTTTATCTAAACTGGACAGCAACAAGCTAACTGGGGAGGCGTCGCCTCCAGCAAAGGGGGTGCCAGTCTGCCCTGCACAAGGCTGAGGGCAGAGACATGGGATGCACCACGTGCCGGGTACCAGCCCACCAGCCAGGTCTCTGCCCACCTTCAGCATTTGCCCACATGGTGCTGGGCCTCTGGGCAAGGGACAAGGGACTCATCGATGGAGCATGAGGCCCTGGAGCCTCCACCTCCCCGTACCATACCCAGCCCGTACGATGGACGCTGCTGCTTTGTCCCCGGGACAGTAATTGTCCTGTTTGCTTATAGTTTGCTGCCTGTTTCTCCTCTCCACAGGCTGTAAGTAACATGAAAGCACAAAGTGGATAAATAAGCTCCTCTGACATGATTGGGCACATCTCTGAATGTTTATGGCACAGAACAGATATTTAGATATTTACAGGGAATATGTTTAGTCGGTGCCAAACCCTGGGTTTTGCTGTCAGAAAAAACAAACACAAGCACCGAAACTTGCCTTCAAATGGAAATCTGCACAGAAGAGAGTGATTTCCCCATCAAACCAGTTTTATTAGATATAAATATCTAATTATTTGTACCAAGTGCTGGGTTGCCAAAGATTTTACATGCAACTTTTGTATCATGTGTAGGAGTCTTTATATTAAAATACCTATGTATCTACGTATATATAGAAGTGAATGTGATTTGAATACCATCTGAAATATTTTTGCTTTTTCTCCTATTTCCTGGATTTTTAAAATAAAGATTAAAAAAAAAAAAAAAAAAAAAGGAGAGAGAGAAAAAGAAGAAATTCTCTCTCAGTTTGTAGGAATTTTCCTGGCCTTGAACACCTACCACTCCAGTAATGCTATTAACAAAACACTTGCACCTCTGCATTTTCAAGCAGGCTCTCCTCCTCGATCGCTTTTCTAACACCTCTTCAGTGCTCTTCTTGTAATTTTGTAAACGTACATTCACGAGAAACACATTCCAAACACCCTCCAGACTCACCAAAGCCCGTCCTCCCAAAGATCAGAATTATTAAAAGTAGCAAACATTGCAAACACTACATACGAAACTCACACGTAATACAGAGAGTATGTATCTTAAAACACACAAAATCCTTATGACTCAAGCCCAAACTCCTACACTGGCCCCACACAAGAAAAAACATACACAAATCTACATACATACGCACTATATGGGCATATGCCTACACAACAAACACCAAGACAGACTAAAAAACACACAAACAGCTTGATAAACACACACATCTCACCCATCCATACATTACATACCCAAACCACAAAAAACAGAGCCTAAATATAAACTCCTCCCCAACAATACACAAACATCCCCCAAAAACACACCACGCACCCGAAACGCCTGCCAAGTATAATCACAAATACACACAGCAAATACCTTCTTCAAAACACACAACTTGTCAGAGGCAGCCTACTAACTACAGAAAAAAGGAGCTCAATCTGTATATTTAAAGGTTCAACACTTTATGCCAGCTTTTTATTTCTAAAGAGTGGGGAAAATGACAGACAGACAGGGAGGGAGGGAGGGGAAGGAGAGACTGGGCAGGAGGCGATGGGGAGGAGGAAAATGGAAGTTGCCTTGTGGGGAAGAATATGGATCAGGCTGTCATCTGGAGACCCATCTTCATCCAGAATTAATGCACTAAAGTTCTTTGTTTTTACTCTAAATGGTTTTAAAGAGACAGCAAAAGCTGTGCTCTGGATGCCGGGCATGTGGGTACCTTGGCTGGCTCGGGCCCTTTGAAACTGAAAAGGCAGCAGGTTTGGCGTTTTGAGGGCAAAGCAGAGAACCCAGGCACGCACTGGAGAACCTGGACTATGGTTGGAAGGAGGAAGGGGGTTTGTTTTCAGACTGCTACACACATCCTAAAAAGTTTAACCCGTAAGGTCACTCCTGGCACCCCCCCAACAGGGAACACACTGCCCTGTCAGCAGCTCTGTCCTAGAGGGACACAGGGAGAGAAGCACTGGGATCCCCTGCCTCGGCCGAGGGGAAGGCAGAGGCTCTGCAGAGCAGCTGGAGAGAGATGTGGAGCGCTGCGGGGAGGGTGGGCACGGCAGGGCCCCATCCTGCACAGCTCTGCCACAGATCTGGGGCTCACACGGGAAGTCTCCGAGGCACAGGAGCGAGCAGGCGGAGAGGAAGATGCTGTGGGGAGAGCAAAACCTGTCACTGCTTTCGAGGGGCACGTTCTGCCTCCCTCAGTGCCGGGAGGCACCTGCAAAGGAGCCCAAGCCAGCGAGAGAGGCTGGTGGCACCGCGGGGCCAACGCCATGAGTCGCCTGGGGAATGGCTCCCAGTGCTTTGCACCGACACCGGGAAGAGCAACCTTTGCTCCCACTCCCTGCGCCCCCCAAACCACACAGCGTCCTCAGCCCCAACCTCCAGAGGAAGGGACGAGCTGCATGCTGACACCCACCCCACCCCCCCATACCTCCTCCCTCTCGTGAATCAATACTTCCCCACCTCCGACTCCCCTACCCCGGGGGGGATGCTATGGTTGGGGCGGGGGAGGAAGAACTGAGAGCAAACAACAGCAACAGGAACAGAGTTGAGCCATTTCAATTATTCATATGCCAGATGGATTCTTTTCCTGCCCTTTTTCTTTTTGTTTTTTGCTACAAAAATAAAAAAAAAAGGTAGGGGGGGAGAACACTGATGTTTGGGGAGTGAAGGGAGGAAAACATATTTTCCCCAAAACAAAGTGCAGAAAAGAGAGGGGAAAGCCCCAGCGTACCCATCTCTGTGTGAGGAGACCACAGGGAGTGCAAGAGTTTCCACTCGCTAGGGAACTCACAAATGACTGATCTTTTATTTTACACACACAAAGTAGAAGGAGAAAGTGCACACACAAAAAAAAATTAAGAGAGAGCGAGAAAGGGAAAGAGGGATGGTGACAGAGGAAGAAAGGGACACAGAATGAGAGAGAGAGAGAGACAGCAGAGAGAAGGAGGGGGGCAGGCAGAAGAGGGCTTTGACCTTCTGTGAAGGATATAAAAAATCCAGCAGCCTCAGGGGACACCCAACTATCTAGCATATTGCTGTTAAAATGTCTGCAAAATTTAATACACTTGGCATGCCATCTAATCAGTCCTTGGAAACCATGGTTTTTCTCCCTCCTGCACTGCAACTGTCTCAGACCTCCAGCATTTGGGGATGAGGTTGGCTGTTTTCTGCAGATGACACAAAGTTTGGGGCATGCACACAGACTAGGTTGGGGGTTTAATTTTGTGTGTTTCATTTGCCCTTTTTTTGGGAAGGAGAGGGAGGGGGGGAAAGGCAGGGGAGGGCAGCAAACAGCTGCCATTCTCCCTTTCTAAAAACCCAAAGTTTGTCCGGATTCCTGCTGCTGGAGGTGCAGGCTCCCAGTGCCTCGTGCAGGCAGAGGAGCACGTGTGCGCACAGACACGATGGACGGGAGAGGACGGACGGACAGATGGGAAGCGCCATGGCACGAGCACCCAGGGCTCGGTGGGTGCCAAGGGGAGCGTGCAGGGGGATGCTGGCACACCCCGCCAGTGCCCGCCCGCGTGTGCCTGTGCTGCAGGTGCGCTCACGCTGCAAGCCAAAGCTCCCACAGGGAACGGGCTGGGAGGGGGGTGTGTGGGGTGTGAGGGAGGGTGAAACCAGCCTGAGGATGGGGCGGCACTTTGGTGCCGACGCTCCTTATTGAAAGGGACAAGCTGCCTACACCACCACACAACAGCAAAGGAAGCAGCTCTTGGGGGAAACAACAATAACAACAACAAGAAAAAGCCCCAACCCTCAGAAGAACAAAGACATCCAGCACTTGTTACCTCTGCAAATGTTTGGCAGGAGCTCAGTGGGTTCAGGACACCAAAACCAGCTGGGGAAAGTTTCCAAGCCAGGTGGGAGAAGACCACCCTTTCACTCCGTGAGGAAGGGGATGGAAGAGCTGCTGTGGAGCATGGAACAAGTCAGGTGCCCTCAGCTGTGCCAAGACAGTCAGCAAAGTGCTCGAGATAGGATCAGGCTCGCCAGGAGGTGTGGAGGTTTATGACCTTGGTCATCCAAAGAGGAGTCCCTGAGAGGCGAGGGCAAGCACCAGCTCTAAGAGCAGGGCACGGACTCTAACACAGAAGCGCTGCGGGGGCCCTGCTGCAGATGGGACCTGGGCCAGCTGATTCAGGCATGTGGACATTTAACCTCCCGCCTGGGCAGCCTGGCCCACATGGACCACAAGGGGAAGACAATAACCCAGGGCCCTTCTCTGTGAGGAAAGCAAGAGATGTGCTGAGAAAAGGGCTGAGGCACCAGGCAAGGAGGGAACCAACCCCACCAACACCTGAGACCCCGGAGCAGAACAGGCACGGCTGCTCGCAGACAGGCTTGTCCTGCAGCTAAGGTTCTTCCCAACCCATTGGGACTATGTCATGGGAAAACCACTGCACAGAGGGAAACATCTGCACCTTGGAACAAACAAACCTTCTGGCCCACTGAAGATGGGGCAAAAGGCTCCTGGGTCTTCCTTTTTTCTACAGAAGAATTGAATTAATGAGAGTGAAGGTGGAGGAGAAAGCACAAAGGCAACAGACAGCACTGAGAGGAATTCTCAGCAGAGGAATAGAGGGTGGTGCTGGGCCACTGAGGGGAAAGGAAAGGGCATGGAATCACAGGACCACAGAGAAAGGACCTGAATGTTTAAAGCAAGACATGGCCCCCAGATCCTACCCAATCAAAACTTTGTTCAGTAAAAAAGTTAATTGCTGAGGAGCCAAATAAAAGAAACCCCACAGGCTGAAAACTGCTCAGAGTCTTTAATTAGCCAAAAAACCTAAGTGGTTACAGGAAAACGAGAGTGTAAGAGGGGATCCCGAGGGAGTACTTACGCTGCTCCCCCTTCTCTCCTTCATCACCAAACAGCCCAGGGTAAGGCCATGGCAGCAGCCTCTTTGAGAGCAGAATTGGGAAAAGCTTTTGGGGTTGGTTTCTTTTTGCTGGCCAGAAGAAGGGAGCCCCAGCCACTGAAACTCAGATTTGAGTCAGGCAAGTACTACCCCCGGGGGCTCCCAACCCTTCCAATCAAGCCCAGCCCACAGCAGATGCCTGCCCGAGACACAGGGACTGCAGACAGCAGGCTCCGGACCCACGAGGGCCAAGGAGAATGAATTGCCCCTAGGGCCTAACCCTCAAAAAAGGGGGTGGGGGGAAAAAGAATTGAAAAAAAAAAAAGCTACAGGTTAGAAGCAGTTTGTTCTTTAATGTGCTAAAGGATCATTCAAACACATTTACCCATTTCTGCTTAATTCCACCAACAAACTCAGAGCTCTTCCCAATCCCCACACAGGCAGGCAACTGTCTAAACAGTCACCTTTGCAGGTGCCCCGTAACTTGCCAACCATTTTTTCTACTGCTTTAAGAGCAAGCAAAGCCAAGATGAGAGAAATGCCTCAGTGTTTTAGCTCTTTTGCTGCCCCCACACACAGTTCACACCTTGCCCCTTAATTCCTGCCCAAGGCAAGTGGACTGGGTTTGGAGTCTCACCCACGCAATTCTCCTCACTCTCCCTTCTGCAAAGGGCTTAAAATCCCTGGTGTGCTCTGAAGAGGCAGCTCACAGCTCTGCATTCTGTACAGGCAACACACAGACCCACCGTGTGGGCACGTAGGACATCAGAAGTACACACAAGCCAGAACTGGGGAATGAAAGCCAACAGTACTGGAGTATGTGACCTGTGATCGGCACTGGAGTACGTGGCCATCCCTAGGACACGACTATGGATCACGCAGTCATCCAAGCTCAGAGCTTGGTTTCATGCATGAAAACCAAAAAAAGACCCTCAAGAACAGTATAAATGAGAAAAGAACACTTTATGGAGGAAGCCTCCAGCCCATCCTAATTTCCAGGCTGATTCCACCCTGCTCCAGCCTACCCCCCTCCCCTGGGGCCTATCTAGCTGGGAAATCACAGACAATCAGGGAGGCTGTTCCAGCCAATTTCCTTCAGGGAACCTGCAACTTCCTCCTGGGACTGTCCTCCTGCTGGCTTATTTCTGCCTCGCAGAAGAAAGTGAGGGCCACAGTCTTCCCCAGAACTGGCTCTACCTTTTCTCTTCTCTCTGAGGCAGCACTGAGGGTCACAAATCTGACACACCAGGTTTGGACAAAGGTAGCGAAGTGGAGGAGGGCTTAAAGAATGAGACTGGTAACGGTAGAAAACATGGGTAAACACAGGCGTTATGCAGAGAGAGAAAAAAGAGGGAGGTACTCCAGCAGGCTGTAAATTCATATTTCTAATTACTTCCTCATGTTTTTCAGCACTCCTCAGTCAAGTTTGATTAAAATTCCTTTCAAGAGAAGACGCTCCTATAGAGAGAGCTGCAATGGAACAGGCAGCTCATGGAGTTTGCAAAATTGCTAGGGGTGGGTGTTAAGTGCAATAGTTTGGGAGCTGGGTACAGATCAGCTCCCTCCCCCCCAACACAGCTGCATGTCCCAGGAGAAGCCACCAGTTCAGGTCTACCTGTTCTTCTGCTGTCAGGGTACAAAATAGGACACAGCTCCCATCCTTCATCCCTCAGACACCGAGTTGACGTGAGACAGCTTCCACAATAATCTCCTGGTAGAGAGGGTCGTCCCAGGAGCAAGTAAGAATTTCCTATGAAACATATGCCTCAGCAGATGGGGGAGGCTTACGATCCCTTCCACCTACAAGTCTCTTAGGCAGGGACTAGTCTTCTCCACAGTAAAAAGCAAAAGACTTCACCTCCCCATTTGGTTATTCAAAGGAGAGAAAGCCTGAGATCGGGCAGGCAACAGTAATTTATGGGTAACAGAGATCCTTCCACAAGTATGAGAAAGCGCATAGTGACAGAACAGGACATTCAGTCCCAAGAAGCCTTGGCACCATCCTTACACAGTGACAGCTCTCACCAGACATGGGTGTTCTTCCCAGTGGACAGGAAGGTTTAGCAAAGCTCCCTCAGGAATATTTCCAGGAATGGCTTCAGGATGAAAAGCTCAAAGGTTGTTCCTCAGAATCCATCCCCTCACTAACTCGTGGTTACTAGTTGTACAGGATATTTCCCTCCAATCCATTCCCTCTTCCTGCTGGCTCTAAGAATCTCTATTGCCTACAGTAAGACAGCTCCCACGCTGCTGGGTCTCCTCTATGTTCTCTGTCCATCTACAGACAAGATGTTCCAGTGCTATGGCCAACTCCCAGCTGCATCTCCCACTCTCTGAGCCCTTCCAAGCCCCCAGCAGAAAGGGTTAGAGTACAGCCAACTCTCCCTCCTGACCCTGCTCTGCCAAGCTCCCTGCAGGAAGGGATGCCTCAGGATGAGGGCTGGGGACCAGAGAAGGTAAGCAGCAGCAGGTTTTTTTTTGTTTATCCTCGATGCTTTGGCAAGAGCGAGACGGAAGAGATGCTGCTGGATATCAGCCGCTGAGTTCCCTATGTGGCTCTGGGGAAATCATGATTATCTTGATGCCTGGTTTCTCTCCCCCTCCCCTCCCTGCTCTGAATATCTGAGTGTCTTAATGCTCATGTGAGTAAGGGACAGACCCTGCAACAACCAGCTGGGCCTGGAAAAGGCAGCTTGTGGTGAGTTTCCTCTCTTACATGACCCTGTCAGGACATACAATTCACAGTTCAGCTAAGCCAGGAGACATGCGACCCATGATACTGCCCACATTGGCATGCAAATAAATGATAAAACACCCTTTCTGGTTAAGCTGCTCTCCATCATGGGCAAGACACAGGTCATGGAGATGAGTCCAACCAGCTCTGCAATCTTCTCGTGACTCCTTCCCATCCAAACTGTGCCCAGCCAGTAACAGAAGAACCTAAGGACTAGGAGAGGAGGAGGCAGAAAGATTCCAGCTGCACCTCAAATCCTAAATTCAAGACCACCACTGTGCTTAGGAACAGAAGTGCAGAAAATTAAGCTTAATGCTGTGCTGTTTACAAGTGAGATGTGACATTCAGACGTGGTCAGGCTAGTCATGAGGCCTCCTCCTTCATGTAAAGCCCTTCACGTGACGCAAGCCAAAAGGTGAGCAAACCAAGCCATAGCAGGGAGACCACAAAGTTACTGTCTTATGCCTGTAATCGTTGCAACCTCAGCCAGCATGCTGCATGCAGTCAGAACAATACAGTTGAGCGTGGACAACTGGAGAGTTGCCCAGTTTTGGGGAGCTGCATGGAAAGCATGTCCATGCAGGCAGCAGGGGCCCGGAGCATTCCCAGGCCCCGTGGCTGCTGCCTCTGGAGATAAGGCACGTTGGGTGTTGGGTGCAGGCTGCAGGTGCTGCTGACCGTACCTTGGATGTGGGAGAGTGGGGGGACCCACGTGCCCCAGGAGCAGGAGAGTTTGTCAGGATGCAATGGAGGCAGCAGCTCACGCTGCATGGAAGGAATGTGATGGAGGGAGGCAAAGCCCTGCACGGCGTCCTCCCTGCTGGGAAAGTGCCCGGGCTGTGTGTGGAGAGGGGAACCTCTCCTCTGAGAAAGCCAGAGGTGGTTGGGGGAGGGTGGCAAGGGGGGGGTCCGACTCCAAAGTCATCCAAGTTTCTGAGACAATTAATTTACTGCTGAAAGAAGGAGCAGGAAGAGCAATAAAAGAGCCTTTGTACTTAGGGTGGGGCAGGAGCATGGGAAGTCATTTCAGAGAATAAGGAGTTGGGGGCAAACAAAAACAAAAAATAAAAATAATAAACTGATTGACAAGCTTACAAGAAAAGCCACATTTTTAACATTCTTAATCCCTAGAATAAACACGCAGGGAGGAATGAGGACAGGGCTGGCTGTCCTCAGAGATCACGGGGAGAGAGCCAGCTTGGTGCAGGCAAGAGATCTTGTGCTGGTGGCTGCTGTGGATGGTACTGCCCAAGCCAGGGAGTGGAGTGCAAGTGTGTGAGGGAAACAGGGCAGAGGACAGCAAAATCACAGGCAGACACACACTTGGATCTTAAATCCCCCTATACTACTGCTGTTTTAACACAATCAAATTACACCAAAAACACAGAACCAAGTGCATCCGACCCAGTAATGGAAATATAGTGGCAGTTTGAGAGATCTATGCCACCCTCTCACCCGTCAGCTGCCTGAGTAAGAACCAAACTGCATGACACTGTGTCCCCCCACCCCCTGCTTTTATCTGATTCCCATCCTCCCCAAAGCATACTTTAAATTGCTCCAGGAGAGAAGGAGTTAAATGGCTGGTTTTAGTGGTAGAGACACGTTTAGGAAGGGATTGAATTTGCGCGTGGTACAGCCGGTTCCCTGTTTATTAATAAGCTATTTATCATTGGTGTTGCTTTTAATACCATTTTGGCTTAATGTTGTTAATGAAATATAAATACCCGCACTAATGATGTTGGTCAGGAGGCAGCGTGGGCCACTGGCAGCTTTGCAGGAGGGAGGCCAAACCGCGGCTGTGTGTATGAGAGGCTGTGACGGCGCGACTGCCAGCCCAGCCTCCGGAAAAGCCTCCCCACACACTCCCACCACAAGGCTGCCTGAGCACATCAGGGTGAGGAGGGGTGCCATGGGATGGGATGGGATGGGATGGTGCAGCACCGCAGGAGGGCAGTTTCCAGCAGCTCTAGACCACTCTGACAGCCCAGGCCCAAGCTGGTTACCCATCAAAGCTGCCCAGAAAAGAAGGTAGCTCAGCACCACGGTTCAGCTCCAGCAAGCCACAGGACTGCTCCCTCTCTACTCCATGCCTTTTGAGATCACAAGAAGCAGCCCCAGTCTAACGTGTCTGTGTTGGGGACCCTGCAAGCAGCAAGGTAGCTGTTTAGATGGAAATACGTAGAAGAAGTCAGATGAGTTTCGTTTGCTTAATGCAGTTGCCCCACTGGAAGAGCGATGATGCAGGCTCTGTGCTAAGCTCCCCCAGGGCAGATCCCACATAAGCCCAAGACCCCTTCAGCAGAGGCGTTCCCCAGCGACCACCACAGATCTGCTTGTGGCTCATGCCAGGCTGGCCGCAAGGGCTTGGGCTGGCTTCAGGCCATGGAGCGCTGTGGGGTGGGGTGGGGCAGGAGGAGCTCGCTGGGCTCCTGGGACCGCTTGCCGCTCCATAGCCACAGCCTCCTCCCCAGGCCCAGGGAAGGGGCCACGTTACCCCAGGTCTGCTGCAGGGATGGAGAAAATAAAGGAGTCTCCACCCTTGCAGGGAACAACGTCAAAAGCTTGGCCTTTGGCAAGTGTTCAGAGGTTTGTTCTGGGTCTGCAGAGAGAGCTCACACAGGTCCCTCTCCATTAGCTTGTGTCTAGCACCGTCATGGGGCAGGGATTACAAATCTCCCTAAGAAGGCTTTTGGAAATCCCATCTTGCATTACCATTTGCATTAGAGCAGCCCCAAGAGAGAGCTGAGGCCTGGGCATGTTCTCAGAAAGAACCTTGGCCTGGGAGAGGTTTCAAGGCACCAGAAGAGTCTGGTATGGAAAGGCAGAACAGCTTTGGGACTGGTCAGCACATAAGGAAGGGGAAAACCTATGCCCAAGGCCACTGCCCTACTGAGCAGGCACACAGCTCCTGGGATCAGAAGAGAATCTGAAATGGACCTTCACCACCAGGAAGTTCCAGACCTCCACAAGCCTTCAGAACAAAACCAAATACTTGCCTCAGGTGCAAACTCCAAACCCCATCACTGCCTGAAGTCACTAAAGAGGGAAATTTGGAGAAGAAAAATATCTCACACTCTGTCTTCAGACAGCTCTCCTAACAGTAATTTGTCTTGCTCCAAGCTGACCCACTCCACTGGCCTCATTTAACAAGTAGGGAGCCAAAGAGTTCCCTACAAGGTTGGAAGCCTAATCATACGGGACTAAGTGCAGAGGATGACTATGCACCCGGTTACCCACCAACACAGGCCCAGAGGCCCTGTCTTCTGTGATCAAAAGAGGTGGCCGCGTGCCCTCCTTCATATTGCTGCCTCTGCCACAAAAGCCAACCCATCATCTGTTTGCATAAACTGCACAAAGACACCTCTCTCTGCCTCTCAATCCCCATCAACACCTTCTTTCCCTTTGCTTTTCAGTCTCCCCCTCCCTCTCTCCCAGGCAGCCAGTGCAGAGGAAGCTACAACTGGTCTGCACTGGAACTCTCCTGTTGTTCCCTGCCACAGGGAGCGCCATCAATTTACACTGTTCCTTTAAGACGTTATCTTTTAATTTGGTGCTCCCCCTTTCCCCTCCTCAACTAACTGATTTATTAGTTTACATCTCATAAATTGTAACCCCTCGCCTCCCACTTCACCCTCCCATATGCCATAAATCCCCTTCAGGGCCTCGACACCCTTCTGCATGTGGTGCAGCCCCCTGCCCCCCAAAGTCACCTCCGAGTCCCCAGGGAGCGCGGGGCTCATTTGCTGGGGGTTTGGTCTAGCTCGTCTCAGCAGCTAATCCCTTGGGTGGCTCCTGTCAGATTATTAATTAGCTAAAGCGGATCGGCCCTGGAACAACATGCGGTTGGACTTCAGATAAAACAGGACGGCAGAGGCTTGGCATGTAGTTGTTTAAAGGGACACTGTCCTTTTTTTTCTCTTGCCTTCTCCTGGGGTGGGAGGAAGGAGAGGAGGAGGAGATGGGCTACTCCCATGCTGCTCGAAACCCCCCAGCACTTGCTGCCCCTGTTGCAGGGCTGTGATGCTCAGAGGGGAACGAGCACAGGTCTGGAGATGCGAAGGACAGGAATGGCAGGCACCATCCCCTCCCTCACCCTGTGGCAGCTAAAACTTTTCTATATGTTGAAAAAGCTTTAGGAACCTGCTCAGAGGCACTGGGCTGCAGGGACTCACTGCTCCTCGCTGTCACCTCCCCCCTGCCATCCCTTGAACTCTCATCGCTCCCTGTGGAAGACTCAGTATTTACAGCTACCCCAAAAACCAAGGCAAAACCTGTTTCAAGGGCCCATGGTCACCCCCACTTTGAGAACGGGCATTTTAAACCAGAAGAAACTGTCCAGTTTGTGTGTGCACGTTTAAAAGCCCTCTTTCTCGTGCCCTGGGCAGGATAAAGAGTGAGGGGTCTCACGTGTGTTATAATGGAAAGCCTGCAAGAGCGAGCGGGAACCAGAGTCAGCGCAAGCCATGCTGGGGAGCAGCTCACCTCCTCTCTCCCTTCCCACTTTGGATTGTTTTGACTCAAACCGATGAAGCTGAAATATCGAGTCACAACGGCACTAAACTTCATTACAAGCTCTTAACACAGATTACTTAATAAAAAACAGGCTGCTTTAATTGCTTTTCCCCCATTAGCATTTCTGGAGGAGAAAATTCTGATTAATTTGAAGAGGCGCATTTCCCTCACCCCTCGTGCTGGCCTGTGAACCAGACCTCCTTCCCACACCAGCCTTGTCCAGAAGAGCATCCCAGAGTGGAAACAGGGAGCCCAAATCCATGACTCTGAAAAACAAAGGGACTAAGGACCTGGATGAACAGATGGGAGTAATGGAGTGAAGCAAACAAGGGAAAGAAAAATCTCCTCTCCTTTCTGGCAAACCCATAAAAAGTGGCACAAGGGAATGAGCAAAAATGGGTAGAAGAGAACAGCATAAAGGGAGGACTGGGAGCGTGGCAGGGTTCAAAGAGCAAGCCCAGAAGTTGCTAGACTGATTTGGTGGGAAGCACCTTCACCTCTGTCTGCATCTGGGAAAGGGGTGAGAGGCAGCTCTGCCAGGGGATCACTGTGTGGATTTTCAAACTTTGGGCAAAAATCCTGGAACCACATTGCTCTCCACATACACCTGGAATGGTCCCTGATCCTTGTTCAGGCCCTGTTTGGACAGCCAGTTCCAAGAGACGCTATCTTCACTTTCCCCCTGGCTGGCCACCCCCAGGTTAGGGGTCCTGGGAAGTCAGGGAGAAGTGGGGGACCCACTCCTCATCATCCAGCAACTTCCCCTGGTCTGGGAAAGCTGGGGCTACATGTGCAAAGGAAGGAGCCTCTTGGTGGCTGAGGGAAGCCAGAGGAACAAGCAGGACAGGCAGCAGTGCTAGGCTGGGCTGCTACAGCAGAAGATGACAAGAAGTTCTCCTCATCCCATCCCCAGTACAGCTCTCTGTCTTCATCCCTGTTTCACAGATTGAGGATGACGAGCTACCTATCAGTTCCTCAAAGTCTGGACACCAGAGAGAAGCCCCCTCTGCCCCACACTGTATCTGACCAGCTCAGGTAGGGTCTGCACTGCTCCACTGCCAAAAAGCCCTGAGTAAAACAACTGTACCAAAACCCTCCTGGCTTTTGGGGCAACTGACTGTAGCTCCTGTTGGAACTAGCCCTGGAATGGGAGGATGGCAACCAGGTTCCCAAGTAGGCTGTTCTCCAGGTCAGCACACTTCAGGGACGTGGTAATCAGGCAGGAATGGCTCCCATGTGCCAACTCTTGTCAACCTTGCAACGCTTTGTGTTTTTCTTAAAGCCTGAGATCTTGCAAGTTACATAAGAATTTTGGTTTGTACAACAATGTACGTCTAGAGCTAGCCCTCCCTCTGCTCCCGCTGCTCTCCCACCAGCAGGGCACAGCAACCTGAAATGTGATCTGTGTGCATCCTAAACACATAGAAACCTCGCTATTACTAAGTCTTATAATTGGGGGGAGGAGGGGAGTAGCTTTTGACTTCTGAAAGGACAAGGCTAGCAATATTGTTTGCTCATTTTACTTTCAAACTCACCTTAGTTTGTCCTCTCCTCTTTTCTCTTGTATGTTCTATTAATGTACAGCTAAGACAAACTCAGCAAGAATCACAAGAAAGACACTGGGACAGATCGTAAACTGCCCTGGCAAAAATCAGGAGCGTTCTGCTGGCTGAAAATGCAGCTCTGCTGCTCTGCATCTGCAGATGGTTTACCTGTGGCTCTTAATGGTTAATGTATAACTGCAGTAATAACAACCAAAAAAAAGCCCCAGCATTAATACAGAATTTGTCAGAGGCAATATGCTACAACAGTCCTTCCATATTCGGCTCAAGTAGTGAGATAAGCCTCACTGCAGTACTGCCCCATGGGCTGAGCACCAGCTCTGGAATGAGCCCCCAGTAGAAGACATAAGAGAACAGATCGCATTCACTTTACAGTATTTGTTCATTTTTCAAATTTTTTTGGTTTTATCAACAGATTTCTGAGAACTACATTTTGAACATGCATTTCCCTCGAACACTCATGTGCCTACTTAGCACTGATTGCTCCAAGTGCTTTCCAACCGGTTTTCCTTGAGGAACTCTGGCAGGTCAGCATCCCTGTTGGCTCCTGCTAGACAGCTGACAGACAGACAGACAGACAGCCCCACACACAGTGCCTACTGCAGTTCAATGTCCTCCTAAATGTCTAGTGGAACCCTGAAAACCTTTTAACTAGCTGTTTCATCAGGCTGCTATAGACTGCTGCCTGCATCCCAGCAGGGAGAACTGCCACTGGATCCAGTAAGGACAGGAAGAAATACTGTCAGGTGGTTAAAGGAATCAGGAGATCTGGCTTCTCCTCCCAACTCTGCTTCTGAGTCATTATTAGCATAAAATCAGGTTTGTTACATCAATGAAGCTTGAGTAAATAAACCACGACTCATCGCTGTGTTTTATTTTGCAATACTTCAGTGGGCTTCTCTCTACAAATAAACACCATTAATGCTCGCTGCAATTGCAGTTCTACGGGGAAGGAGTGATAAAAGCACCTAAACCCGTCTAAAATCTTTATGGAGAGCAGTAGGGCCAAATCACACTGGTTTTGGGGATACTGACTGTCATGGGAAAGGTGTTTAAAAACAAGGTGACCCTTCCCTGGGGAGACCAAAAGACAAATACGCCATGCCCGCAGGTCTGAGAGCCCACGGGTAAGAAAGGTTGGGAAACATCCCGATCCTCTTCTGAGGAGCCAAGGCTGAAATCCTGACTCCACTTGAGGTTTATGGCAAAACTTGTGCTTGTTTTAATAGCGCCAGGATTTAACCTCGACAAAGTTCAAGTGTGAAGACAGAAACCTTAGGAAAGAGACGGCCATCTTCATCAGCAATGGCTGTGAGTACCAGAAAGTCAGAAGAACGACTGAAGGTGGCAGAGAAAGCAAGGTGTGAATCCTCAAAGGCCTGGCCCAGTCCTGCCAGTACTCCCATACTGAACTCCCTTTTTACCACCTGAGTTTTGGGCAAGCTGGTCTCCTGCGTGACAGTCAGCCAGGCAATTGTCAGCCCTCTCTTAAGTCCTGGGCTTCTTTGGGGCTAAGCTGCTCCACACACCCATACACGTGAGCTCTGTGCTCAGAGCTCCTTCGGCCCCTGCGAGGGATCCTGCCCTGCTGATTTCCTCGCTGCTGGAAAACCTCTTCAGTTTTTGCCCCTCAGACCACTATTCCCTCTCACATGGATGGCTGGAGTTGCAAAATCACTAGTTGCTGGGCACAGCGGCACTTCTGAAAGGGCTTTGGGCTGGGCCCGCCTTTAGTTTGGAACTAAATTATTCTGTGTCTCTGTGCCTAAATTATTCTGTGCCTTGTAAGTGTTCCCTCCTCAACTCTGGTGTCAGGGCCCTTCCCTGAACCTATGAGCCTTTTCAACCTGCTTAGATCCCGGTGCTGGACTCGGCACTCCATTGGGAGGCTGTATGAATGTCTGCTCTTATCCAAATGAGCAGGAGGTGCTAAGGACCTTAGTGGATGAGGCTTCAGTCCCATTCCCAGACCAGACATGGCAAGGACAGCTACAAGGCCTGCCGAGCACATGGTCCTCTCTCCACTCCTTTGACTTCCCCCCATTCAGCTTTCCACAGCCGCCAACCAAACATCTGATCGAAGGCCCGGGGGAGGGAGTCAGAACTGTCCAGTCTGGTTATGAGTGAAGGTCATTGATCTAGCACAGACCAGGGATGCGGAAAACAGGGGAGGGAGGAAAAAAACCCTCAGAGATAGAGAGGGGGAGAGGCAGAGACGGCGCACAAGGGAGCACAAGGGAAGGCAGCGGAAGTGGCTGAAACACGGTTTCACACTCCGAGACCCAAGGGCTGTTGTCAACCCGTCCTTCATGCTCACATCTTGTCACACTAGAGGTCAGGTCTCCCAAGCGTTCCTGGAGAGCTGAGCTAGCCCATATGGTAGGCAATATGTTAACAATATGGATCAGCTGCTCGTCAGGGCCTGAGCAGATGGATGTGACAACCCTGCTCTTATCCCAGACAGGCTTTTAACATCTTCTCTCTCCTCAGCTCAGCCGTACCGGAAGAGCTCTGCCCGAGAACCGCGGCCTCCAGCCAAGGTGGACCGTGGGGCCACAGGTCAGAACAGGCAGCATGGAAATGCCTGCCTTGCTTTACCTGGATGGCAGCAGGCAGGGCAGAGCCCCATTCAGACCAGTGCAGGCAGGAACCCGGCCAAACTTTTATCCAGCAAGAGCGTGCTGTTAACAGGAAGCCCTCACTATAAGGCAGATAGGTGCTATTAACTCCCGACCAGGGTGATACAGTAGATACTGTATTCAGATATATGTATATGGCATGTTACCACCAGATGCCACACGTTAGAGTCTAGACTGAGTTTTGTAACTGCCTGGGAAAATTTTCTCTCACAGAACAAGTAATACATAAATAGATGTATATTTTAATGGGCAAGTTAAACTCCTCCTGGCAAAGGCAGGCAAGTTGATTTCATACTCAGGCGGGTAAATTTCCACAATGATTTTGCAAGGCTGTTTCATATTCCCCAGCTCAGGATCGGAGCAGTCAGGGCTGGGCCAGCTGCAGTTCTGTGGAAGGCAGAGTTCCCATCTCGCTCCCTTAGTACTTGTGCCCATGCTGCGGTACCAAGGATCCCAGCAAAAATAATGCAGTCAGCCCAAGTTAACCCCCAAATTTAGGATGGAAGCTAGGAGAAATATCTTGCAAATTCAAACACAGACAAGGCAGGTATTTCTAATCCTTTTCCCACAGTTTTTTTAGGTTTTTTTCCTTGCATAAAAGGCCACCCTTCATGAACTGAACAAGAAAACTCCCTCCAACCCTTATAGCTTTAGGACTAAACAGCCAGCTTGTGCTTATAAACAGAGAGTGAAACAGCAATCACAGCCTAGGGATGGGCTCTGGAGAACGTGCCTCTGTAGCCCAAAGTAAATTGAGCTTGTTTTGAAAGTAGAAGCCATACAACTTGCTCCAGGGCTGAAGACTGGAACGCAGGGATTTCTAGTCCGGAGCATGAGAGATCACAAAGCCACATGCCTGAAAGGCTAAACGCATCTCCTTCACTGAAGTGATGCTTGTAGAACTAGGGGGACCTCAGAAAACAGCTGGAGTCAAGGGAAATATTTCTATTGTCTCTAATAAGCTTCTGTCCATCAGAAAACAGCCCCTGAAGGACACTCAGCTCTGTACAGGCAACGCACCCAGTAGGTACTAGGAGGAGAAGGCAAACATTTTAAAGGATTACTGCTCTGCAAGAACCTGAACCTTAAGGTTCACTTCAGCACTTAAGGAATTCCTGACAGATCAAGTCTCCTTTCTCTTGCCTTCTCAGAGGTCCTGCTCATCCCAGGTCTGTGTCAGATGGACATGCAGGGCTTTCAATACCAGGAGCTACACCAGTAGAAAGCTGTGAGAGGAAAAGCTCCCTCTGATGGAAAAACAGACCCAGAACCTATGCAGCAGCTTCCTCAGCAGAGTTTTTCCCCCTGGATCTTGGGCCTCTCTGGAGAGGCATATAAGGATATTTGGTGGAAAATTCACCTGCTGCAATCAAACCTGAGAGTTTGTATCTTATTTGGTAGAACCTCAAGCCTGTTCATGTTCCACTACTATGTTCCCTCTGGCAGAGCTCTGATTTGGGAAGCTCTCTTGCCTCTGGAGGCCTGGGAAGGCATGTGCCACTGCTCTAAAAGGGGATGCAGACACCAGAGTAGCTCACCCAGGGAAGAAGGCTGGAGTTCCCTACATTAGCAGTTCAAACCCCAACTTTCCAAATAAAGCATGCCAGCCCCTGGAGGGGTTTCAGAACTAGGAAGGTGTGGGAAGGCACAGTTCACCCATATCCCATCCTGAAGCATCCTGTATTTACTGCCAGATTTACTAAAAGCACTCAGGTCTGTAGGCTCTGAACACGTGGCAGGCACTAAGCCCTGCTGAGCCTTAGAGGATCACGGCTGTTGCTCTTTAAGGAAGGACACTCAGAACATGAGTAAATTCCCCCTGTGCCACACACAGCCAGGGATGGACAGGGATGGCTGAAGCCCCAGAGCAACATCTTAGCCCCGTGACTTTTCTTGTCTTCCCTCTTGCTAAGCCAATACAGTCCCTGCACCCTAATCCTTCTAGTTCAGGTCTCAGCTGTACCTGTGACTCACAACAGCTCTGGATACACCGCTTCGCCCCCGTATCATTTATGGCACAGCAGCAAAAGACAGAGGAACGTGGTGATACACAATCCCCGCAGGCACTTCAGGTTCCTGATCCTCATTCAGGCATCATCATCACCATCATTTAATAGTGACAACACAACATGGAGACACCCCCTGAAAAAACCTCTACCCCCTACACAACAGACATAACATCATACAAAGCCCAGAGACAACAAGGATCCTCAGCCCCTTCCATCTGCAGCAGGACAGCAGTGCCACCAGGTACCTCCCACATCCCCAAACCATTGAGAAGAAATACATTATTCCACTGTTGTTATCCCACAGCTGCTTTCTTCTAGGCCATGTTGTGCCCTACCTTTCCTTGTCCAGAAGCTGTGACGGGAGCCAAGCAGTGAAGAAAGTAAAATGGCTTTTAGAACGACAGAGTCCCACCCCCTCACAACCTTTCTGAGTTTCCCACCGTGACCACAGACATCCTCAAACTCCTCTTCTTTTGTGAAACGAGTCAATCAGAAACTGTCCCACACAATACTTACCGAGGGGACTGCGGTGCTAGCCTGTCTTGGCATACTACTTAGCTAATTGTTAATACTGCACAGCAGCTCATTAGGAAGAAGGAGGCTAAGAGAGGGAGCTATTCAAACCAGCGCTTCGCTGTGTCAGCTGGGTGCCTCCGTCTGTGCAGAAACAGGCCGTGATGTCAGGGGTAAACCCAGCCCAACTTGTAAGCCCAAGACAAACCAACACCCCCCCATGCATTTACCACCCAAACCAATGACTTTCAGCTGCTCTTCTAAACTTTAGAGACTAGAGATTCCCCAGAACTGGAATAGAGGCTCTGGAGAGCCAAAATCACTCACTCCAGTCCTCCTTCAGAGCAGAGGGTTTCATCACAAAACAAAAGCCAGTACCTTGCATTGAGAAGTCACAGGCTCCAAGGTCCATTCCAGTGTAAAAAGCCAGGAGAAAAGTCAGGCTCTTTGTTTTGGAGGTGGTCTCAGGTGAAGACAGTGTGAATTTGATGGCCTCCCTTCACTTGGTGAAGTCTCTTTGCCCTGAGGAGAGTTTCAAAAGGAAATGAATATTCCCTACTGAGCAGTACAAGAGCTCAGGTGAATCACGAGCACAAGCAATGACGCCAGCCTCAAATGCCACAGCCACCCACAGATCTCAGCCCTTGGTCACACACAACAGTCCAGCAAGGCAAGGCATTTCATGCCCTGCCAAACACATTGCATCCCAATCTGCTTCTTTGCCCTGTGTGGTGCTGGCAACTCAAAAGTCAGGGTACAAGCCACCTAGGTGACCATCCGGTGGGCCGCACACTCCAGCTTTCCCAAGAAAACAATCCAGGTCAGTGAGCTGCAGAAGTGGCCTCCAGAACTAACCCACTTATTGCAAAGAGCTTCCCCCCAGAGCCAGCTGAGCGTTTCTGCCCATGAGAGATCAAGATGCCACCCCCATTTGTGGGGCAATCGCTGGCTTGTGCTCATCTACAACCAGTAGAACAGAGCTCTATCATCACTCTGGTACATCCCCACAGCAAATGCAACTCCTCAGCCCCCCATTTATTTACAAATACAACCAGACCAGACAAAGGAAGAACTATTATCTCCAGTTGAGTGAGGCGCACCCTAATTAAGTGACTTGTCAAAGGTCACCTGGCAAATCTGAAGCAGAATTAAGAACTGAAACTAAATCTCTGAAATTTTGGTCCGAGAGCTGGACAACGCAAGCCCCAGTTCCCCTCCTGTGCTCCTTGGATGCACACTGCCACCTCTGCAACAGGTTTTGCCCTTCTCCCGCTTTCCCTGGACAGTTAAGACAATTCCCTTCCATTTCCTGCACTGGAGGAAATACATACATACACAGATTAAAAGAAAAAGAACTTTTACCTTACTTAAAAAAAATTAAAATGTCCTAGATTGGCCATTGGACAGAAGCTCAGAAGCTGAGGTGGGATCGCAGACCGGAGGGGTTTGGTGCTGCCGTTTTGGTTTTTTTTTTTATTTCCATCAGACAAAAATAAAAGAAGCAAAACAAAAGAGGGTTGTTGAGATCAGTTTGTGATAGGTGCCGGGCCAAAGAAAATGGAGCCAAAGAAGTCAGAACCCTGCAACCAGCAACCTTTGTGTCAATTTAAGCAAATATTGTGGCGTTTCCATGGCAATCCCTGTTTTGAATATCCACTACACTCACTTTTTAAAGGGCTTTTCCTGTTTGCGCTTCAACTTCAAAACCTGTAAATATTTTCAGCCTTAACACATCCCGACCTCCCCCAGCCTCCCAATCGAGATACTATCAAAGCTCTGACATGAAGGCTTCTATCTACAAATTTTTGAATTTCCAAAGCTGTGAAAATTCACAGCAAAAGCAGGCTGGCACACCCACCACGGCTGGGGATGGCAGAAATACAGCTGGACCTCTGTCCTGCTCCCAGCACAGTGCCAGCCCCTCTGCAGCAGTAGGGACAGGATCCCCTTCCTTTCTTTTTCAAAACTGAGTGGAACGAGCCCTCGCAAACACCCAGCACCAACAGCATCAGCCCAAGGCGAGGAGCACGCGGCAGGTGTTTCACCAGCCTCCCTCCATCCCACTCCGCCAGCTCGGGCCACCTCTGTCCCGTCGCACCAGCCACCATTTCTTCTTGGAGCCTCTTCCTGTGACCTGGTCGGGACCGGCTGCTCGCACGGCCCCGGTGCTGCCCCCCGGCCTGACCCACACTTCCCTCCCTTCCCCTCTAACCTGAGCTGAACCCAAGCTGTCACTCACAATGATTTATGCCGTGCTGCGTCATGCACAAGTGAGAATGAAGAAGAGTCAACTTCGTCCTCACTTGCAACCTGGGTTAGGGTGGAAATTCTCCAACTTCCTCAGCAGCAGTCTGCAGGTACCTGCCATGTCCCTCTGTCCCTGCTCCACCAACACAGAGCCCACAGGGAAAGTCCTGGTGCAACTGGTGCGCCCTGGTCAGGTGCTGGTATCTACTGTCAAACTCGGTGTTAACCCTCTCCCTGAAGCATTGAGCTGCCCCTGCAGCTGAGGTTGCTTTTTCTGCATGCACAGAGTGCAGGAGAACACCTTCTGCTGCGCTTTGGAGCCATTCTGAAGACTTTCATCCCCGAACCCCTCAATTCTAAAGCATCCATCTGTGCTGCCGGAGCACAGCCCCTCCCAGCAGCCATGGGAATGCACTGGTTAATGCTGAGTTTCCTGGCTGTGATGGATTTGTGCCAGGCCTCAAATGTTAGCTTAGTGTAATTTTTGGGAAGTCAATTTCCTTTGGGTTTTTTTTTCCCCCTTTTTTTTTCTTTGGTTTTTTTTTGTTTGTTTGTTTAAGCTATTTTTCCTCTTTTCTTGTAAATGGAAAAGTAGGAGCATTTGAATGAGCGTCAGGACAGGGCCATCCATCCATGGGCTGTAGTTTCCCAAGAGCATTTTGTAGGCACCATGGTACGTGCACAGAACAACCATGGAAACAAACACCAAGTGACTTCAAAAGCCGTTACGCCGAATGCCCACAGAGGCAGCCTTGAGGGAGCAGTCATGTCTCTTGCACGAACAACGTCACCCCTAGGTCCTGACCACCTCTCCCACAATGCCGTGTGCTTCTGATACCACCAGCAGATGATGCACGATACCTGTTCTCCTGGCCAGCTTCCAGCTCAGGTAATTACATCCTACAGGAGTTTCAGATGGATATTTTATCCCTTCTTCACTTCCGGGGCTGAGCTGCTGCACTGGGAGTTGCTAAAACCATGTCCAGATCCACCCCGGATGCGAGTGCGTGCCAGGGGCTGGAGGGAATTCTGTGCATCCCTGCAGCTCCCAAGAGCCTGGTGCCACAGAAAACAACCTCCTCTAGAAACACACAACGACATACCTTCTTACATACATCCCATAATCCCCCCATCTAAGCTGAGGTGCAGAGCTGGGAAAACCAAATTGGCCTGCAACACTGGGAACCGACCATTTCTGGAGGCATGTGCTTAACGCTGTCCGATGGAGAAGTCATTTGGGATACAGACATGGCTACTCTCCTTCCTTGAAGTGGAAACTCTCCTCCCATCATCTCACAGGCTCAGAGAAATTAAAACTTGTGGTGGCAGTGGTGAAAGGCTAAAGCCACAGCCGCTGGTCTTCCTCAGCCAACAGCATCACATGCCACAGGGGATACTAGTGGTGTTAGATGTACGGGAAGAGACGGGCCAGGCTAAGAGCACCCATGGGTACAAGCCCAGCAGGGTTCATGACAGGCCAAACCAAAAGGTGAGAGTCTTCACCGTGTCTCTGACCGTCTCACCATACTGCCACTAACAAGCCATGAGCAGGAGACGCTGGCAGGACACCACTGGATACTCTCACCAAACCCAGCCAACACGCATTTCAAAGGGCAGGCAAAGATGAGGGTCCCTCATCCTCCCGAGAGAGCTGGATTTTGCCATTCGCCATAGTCACAGGAATTCAAAGCCCTCTGAAGCTGTCTGAGGCATAAGGAAATGATGTGCTGACCCATTCTCCACTCAGGAGTCCCCATGTTTTGTAAGCAGGCTCTATCAAACCTATGTTTCATGCCCTCTTTTGTCTTCCTCTTTCAGAAGATTCAGAACCAGATCCTCACCTGGTGTAAAATCAGTGCAGTTTCAGTGGCTTCAGTGAAGTCATGCCAATTTAAACGAGTTGAGGATCCGGCCCTCCAAGTTACTGGAGTTGCCAGTTCTTCCTTTGGATAATCCCGAGGGTGATTTCACAGCAAGCAGCAGCACAGGCCCAGCCAGACTGGCAGGATCAGCTGCGCTTTTCTACCCCCCACGAGTAGGGCGGTCTGTGGCAGAGTCCCTACGGTGAGACCCTGCTGGAGCAACAGTGGGTGTATCATCAGCTGCTGCTTTTCCTGAGTTTCCTTCTCTCTGTTGTTAACAAGAGATAGATACAGCACTGAGTGAACTGTGCTAGGCTTTGGATCCAGGGTTTCTAACTGCTCTTAGCTGGGGAGCTCTTGGCTTTCAGGGCTGTGTCACAGCACAATGAGTACCCATGTATTTGGAGGGGGTGCAGGAGCAGAGCTGGTCACTCGTGCAGCAGCAAAACCCAACCAGGTTTGGGGAGTTGGAGCAAGATGATCTTTAAGGTCCCTTCCAACCTAAAGCATTCTATGATTCACTTGCCACTCTAAAAACAGCACGTCTTTATGAACAAACCAGACCTGGTCATCCCCTCCCTGCACTCCCTTCACTGCCTCTACTCCAAGGAAGGTGAAGAGCCCATCACCGCCTGGTGAGCTGAGTGAGCAGCTACAGATCCCTGCCCTGTCCCCAGCTCTCGCCCTGCCATCTACCCGCACCACGTCTCCCTGTGAGGGAAAAGGGCAACACAGGCGCGGGGAATGTGGCAAAGCTTCAGCAGGCAGTGGGTGCGCAAGAACTTTCTGTGCTCTGCCCTCACAAGTCCTTCACTATCCCCCCCAGAGCAATTTTCTAGGCAACAGCGCGGTTGCATTCCCTTCCCTATCTCCTAATAAATATCATGCTAAGCAAGATGAGTATCTTCTTCCCAGACCAAGCAGCATGACCCACTTTCTGAATCAGGGCAGATGCAATTGGGCCCTGGAGTCCTGGACCCCTCCCAAAGCAGAGAGATTTTGTAACAATTACAGCAAGAAGCAGAAGGAATAGAAAAGTAATAAGTGATCAAAGAGTGCAGTGGTGGAGCTGAAGCTGTGGGGTAATTACTACTCCTTGCCATCCTACGCTCTGGCATTTTCCTGGGACACTGAAGCAAGAGAAGCATGCACATTCACACCACCTCTCTCCTCCGTTGCCCTACATTCCTCAAAAGTAACAAGTCCAACTTCAAATTCTGGCGACAGCTCAGCTGAGATAACTCCTGTGTGTCCTGTCCCCCACCCCAGCACACCCACCCTGGTTTTCCCCTTTTTCCTTTCCCCACGGCAGGGCAGGAACAGAGGATTCAAGTTCCAGCAGTGCAAATCCCCCTCCCTCAGCAGACCCCGACACACATACCTCCTACCCTGCCCCAGTGACAGCCCCGAGGCCTGGAACAAGGCAGCTTTGTCCCCATGTCCCAGCAGTGACATCTGCCCCACGTGCCAATGTCCAGCAGCTGCCTGTGAGCCCCACTCACAGAAGTGTCACCGTTTCTGGCCCCTTGTCCCCCTGAGCCTCTCCTGGCTCAGAGATTCAAGAGCTGCTGTTCAAAGTGGGGAGGTCTGAGCTGTGGTCCTTTATAGGACCTGCAAAAGAACTTGTGCTCTGGGTGAAACTCCACCTCGCTTGTCAGCCACGCAGCAGAGAGAGGAGGTGGCTGGATCCTGATCCCAGCAGCACTACTCTCAGTTTGGAGATGCTCCATTTTTCCAAGGAACGGCTCTGTACTTTCCCAGATGTAGTTGGGATCAGACTATGACCCAACAGACATGGAAAACAATTAACAGGAGGCGAGATAAATGTCAGCAGTGCCCTCATTGCTTAAACCCACAAATAAAACTTCCCTCCCAGAGGATCACAAGCCTCTACAGCCAAAAACATCTAGAAAATCCCATACTGAAGAGGACAATGTGCCATGAGGTGCCTGTGCCCACGCTAGCTCCTGTACCATGCTCAGCTCTGGAGCACACAAACCCATGACTCTGTGCCCAGTGGGTGCCGAGACACCCATCAAAGGGTCATCCATTCATTCGGGGTCACTCATTCAGCTGCCTCTTCCACGAAGCACAACAGGCAAGCCATCTGTGAGCCCTATGGCAGCACTCAGCAGCTCCAAAGGAGTCACAGAGTCACACAGAGTCACAAAATATCAGGGATTGGAAGGGACCTTGAAAGATCATCTAGTCCAATCCCCCTGCCAGAGCAGGAACACCTAGATCAGATCACTCAGGAACGCGTCCAAATGTGAGGTTTGAATGTCTCCAGAGAAGGAGACTCCACAACCTCCCTGGGCAGCCCCTTCCAGTGTTCAGTCACTCTCACCGTGAAGAAATTTTTCCTCACATTTAACTGGAATCTCCTATGTTCCAGCTTGCATCCATTGCCCCTTGTCCTATCAAAGGAGAGAAGACCCCTGTGCCCTCAGACAGCAGAAGTCAGCACTCGCCTCAGAGCAAGTCTGGGAGACAGAGGAGTGACAAGGCAGGGAAAGGAGTGGAGCTGCCATCACTCAGGCAGGAGCTCAGAGCTGGCACTGGCCTACAAACTCACAGCTTCTGGCCTGCCCACTGGGACAAACCACCATCAAGACCCCAGCACAGAAACACACACCACTGGGTGCCCCGATCAGCAGGAACGGTTGCCTTCATCGCCTGACGTGGTGAGATGAGGCAAAAGTAACTTTTAAAGGCATTTCCACGGCAAATTTTCTTGCTAGCAATAGAAAAGAATTGGAAAGAAAAAAAAAAGAAGAAAAAAAAAAAAAGAAAAAGAAAACCCTTTCACCCAAACTTCAGAGATAAAAAAGGGGGAAAAAAATCTTCATCTTAATTCAAAATCCTATTTGATGTGTCGTGGCACGAAAATGTTTTTCACTGCATTTTTTCAGTGTGATCTCATGCACCCTGCAAACGGGGTACGCCCAAAACACCAGGTATTTTATGGGACACAAACAGAGCACAAACATACACAATTAAAAAAAAATGGGATTGGTAAATATTTAAATTAATCAGAGCTGGCATCTGTGCAGCCTCCCCTCCCAGAGAGAGCGATGTTTGCAGCTTTGAAAAAATAAAAGCGAATAACATGACCTTTTCCTTCATGTTTGCTCGCTCGCTGCTGTTTGGTGGGTTGGAACAGCCCAGGCACCTCCCAAAACCAAGTCCAGCAAGTGCAGCGGGGGCTGCTCTCCCCTCTGCCCCCTGCTCCGGAGCTGAGGGGGTCGGAGCTGGTGGGGGGAGTTGCTCCAACCTGTTTGCTGTCTCACTCCATAATGCATGGGGTTTGTTGTGGTTTGGGTTGTTGGGTTTTTGTTGGGGTTTGGTTTGTTGGGGTTTTTTTTGTTGTGTTTTGTTTTTTTTTTGGGGGGTGGTGGTGTTGTTTTTGTGTTTTTTTTTCCTTTTCAGTTTAATTGTTGGAGGAGTTTATGAAGCTGCTTGCCAAAATACAATCGACTCCAGGGAGCCAGCTTACACAAAAAGGGTGTGTCGCCGAGCGAGGCCGTGGAGCCATGGAAACCACCACCTTTTGCATTTGCCCAGGTGAAGCCAAAGCTTTGTGGATGGCTTGTGAAATCGGCTGAGATCTGCAAGGAAATGAAACACGTACATGCAAGTGTGCGTTAAGCTCTCAAAAAGGTGGCCCCTAAATCGCCCAGTGGCACAGGCAGAGACAGTTCTGCCCCCGCAGCACACACAGATGTGCAGGTTGGCAAAACTCCTGCCAACTGGCTCCACCACCAGCCAAACAGGGGTCTGAGCATACACAGGAATAAAAAAGCACCCCCAGAACGCAGGCAGAAGTCTCAAAAGCAGGTATCACGCCTTGGGTGTTGGCTCTGACCCGCAGAAGGGAAGCTGACAGCGGTGCTGACAGGCAGGGGGAGAAGCAGGGGGTCTCTCCGGGTCAGCCCGCAGCAGCCGGACACAAGGACCGTGCCCTACAGGACCCCGTGTCTGGACGCAGGCGAGTACTTGGGGGGGGATGTTTGTCTTGCGAGTTGGCATGTGAAGGCGGGTGGCTGGAGAGGGACCCTGGCTGCATTCTTCTCAATCTTAGAAAAGAAAACAGAGAATTCCTCAGAAGCACTGGCTGCCAGCCTGACAGACAGAAAACAACCCAGGAACAATGCGCAGAGAAGGGATTTTAAAGCCACCCAGCTCCTCTGAGTGTCTGCTCCAGGACTCTAGACCCCAGTCACAGCAGAGGCCAGGGAGAGTGCTCTGAACTGTGGCTCTGTTGAAAGAGGTACCATCAATTATTCCCCACGACATTACAGGTTACAGGATCTCACCCACTCTGGTGAGACAGCCAGAGAAGCCAGCAAAGGATCAAGCCTTCCGAGGCCATCTGCAGATGAGCACAGAGCACTGTGTGGCACACGGTACCACATGGGAAAGCTGAACAGGCACAGAGAGTCCACAGGAACAAAGTTCCCAGATCACCCTCAAAATCAGAGCTGGACAGAGCCAGCAAGACCCTTGCTCTGGTTTGACTTCAGGCTGCCACATCAACTGTGGGATGATTCGATCCTGGCACTTTTCTTACCTGGAGTGAATGCTCTCTGACCACAAACCACCTCAAGAATCAGCTCCTGCTCTCTCCACGAAACCTGGAGAGAGTACAGACCCCTCAGTGTAGGAGAGATGAGGGCAGTGAAGTTTCTCTCAGTGCAAGGAAGGAGGGAAACCTTAGAAAGCACATCACTACTTTCATGATCCACTATTGGCTTCCATGCATATCCTTACACCAGATCCGAATTTATCTCCAAATGCAATGACCTGGCCTTTTCCCATTCACAGCCCCTTGTTTTCCCCTTTCATTAGAGAATCCCAAGGCAGGTGCCACCCAGACACCCATCAAGCACTGTTGAAGTGGCAGGTCCCCAGGGCTACCTCCCAGCAAAGGCAGGACATGTGGCATCAGGCAGGACTCAGGAAGAGCACCCAGGTGGCTCCAGTCACCACCTGTGTGTCTGGGCTGTCCCTAGGCATAGCCCCTGGCTACTGCAGAGCCTGCTGCTCCCCAAGGTTGGCTGACAGGGCCAAGGGGAGCTCCCTGAACAGGCAGTCCCCAAAGGGGGACCACGAGAAGGGCTCAGCAGGCCCACGAAGCAGGCAACTGCCGGTAAGGCTTGGTGCGTCAGCCCTTCTGGCATCGACCTCCCAAACTCATTCAAATATTTCCCTTTTTTTTTTTAATTTAATGTTCCCTATAATTCATCTGTCCCAAAAGATAATCAATAGAGGCCGTAATGAAAATTTGAGCCATATTTTATGATCTGCTGCAGGAGAAAGGGCCACATCAGCAGGACTAGCCTTGGCTTCCAGCATCATTTCTGTGTGCGTTCGCCTGCTTGCTGGCCAGATTCCCCCCTCCGCCTGCCCGAGGCTGCTGACAGGGGCAGCCCCTCCAGAAGAAACTCCCACCCTTCCCCCCTACTTCAACCAGCAGCTGCTCAAGCTGCAGCTGAAGATGTATGTGTGGGGAAAAGGGAGGTTCCTGCAGAGTGCAAAGGGCCCTGACCCAGCAGCCTTGGGGAACCTCCTGAGCATCCCTCAACTTCTCAGCTCTGAAACAAATCCTATGGCCCTCAACCAGACCCTGGGGGGAATAGGATGATCACGTTACAGGAGCTGAAGAGTTATTTCTACCCTTCATAGTAATTCCTTAACCCTTGGCACTCCCTCTCAATCAAGCTGGGCTTCATGCTCCTCTTCTCCCAAACACCACCCAAGAGGGCAGTCATTCAGGGGGGAAGGAGTCATTCACAAGAGCCTAAAGCACATTCCCACTTCTAGCTTAAAGCTCCATCTCCAGTCACTGGGACTGTGCTCCTCCATGTCCAGTCCAAGGGGAACCTCTGGCATCCCCAGCTACCTCTCTTTCAGCAGATTTGTCCTTTTCAGCACAAATATTACAACTGCTCCCCAATCCTTCCATTTTACTACAGTACACATTAATTTAGGAGCTGTGCTGACCTTACTTCCCCAGGTGAGCAGTGGCAAGGAGGAGCGAGCACGTCTCAGTGCCAGCCTCCACATGCTGCTGTGTGTTTTTCATTCCACATTATAAATCCCACAGCACTTTCAAGCACCTTCATCTATTCTCCCAGCACACAACCAGCAGGTTTGTTGTTTTTGCACATACACACAGATACACCCCGGGCTGAAATGAAGGCAAAAGCCTCAATCCAGTTCCCGGAACCCTTCTCCACCATGGATTCCCAGCAGCAGGTCCCCTTGTCCTCCCTCTAAAGGCTGGAGCATATTTCATTGCCTGAAGCTGCCGCATCCGCAGGGAGCCGGAGGTAACAAAACCGTCTTTGATTTGGCCAAGGGAAAAATATCAGAAGTGAAAGGCCAGATGAGGAATTTATAACAGCAGCTAAGGCAGCAAAAATACAAGCGCCTGACCAGAAGCTGCCCTCCTGCTCAGCAAGTCATGTTGCTCAGCTTCCCATGTGTCTTGGAGGGGCAGGATGTTGTAGAGAGCACAGCCAGAAACCACCAATTTTCTACACACCCGAGCTGTACTGACACCCTCACGAGACCCTGCTAAACAGCACTCAGCCCCGAGGCATGAACTGGGAAGCCAAGAAGCCTCTGCTCACCCAGAGGTGCAGGTGGTGATCTCATATTCTCCTGCTGCTTGAGACTCTAGCCTTGCCTTTACAGAACTGACACAGCAGCATCACCCAGGTATATTGGCGACATTCCACCTTCCCAGGGGAGCTAGAAAATGTTCTCTGTCCTGGACTGGCAGCTTGAATCCCTGTAATCAGTGGTCAACAACAGCAATAGCCAAATATTTCCACCTTTCCTTTCTCTTAGAAACTTAGAAATAAATCATCTTGGTTTAAAAATTACAACACTATTCAAATTAATTGTCGCTTCCAGTTTCTCAATAAGGTGACAGATTTGCAAGACAGAAGGGCTGTGAATGCAGAGGACATGGGAGAGCAGCTTCATGCTTTAACCTTGTACAGGAAAGGGGACTGAAGTCCCAAGCAGAACTGGGAATAGCACTACGGTCTCTGCAGCCCCATGTCAGCACCACATAAAAGCCTTCCTCCTTTTTCAGTCCTGTTGCCCACAAAGTAGACCTTCTACTGACAGAGACACCTGCCTGGGAGAAACCTGGGGACAGCACACAGGGATGTACCACTGCTGTTGCAGCCACTGCTAACTTGCCCCAGGTTTGAACTAGTGACCCTTACTAATATCATCCAGTGCCTGGATATCCTCAGGGAGCAATCAGCACATTTTATTAACCCAGCCAATTTTAGAAGTGCACACGCAGTATTCTAGTTACTTGTTACAATTATGCATTATAGGTCCATTTCATACATATGCTTACGCCGAAGTGATGTGCAGCACTTTGAGACAGTTATTACCCCATCAGAGGAACTGCACGAGGACCACAGGGCTGAACGGGCTCCGGCTTTCTCAGAGCCCAGAGCGTACCCAGTGCCTACAGACATCCCTTGCAGCAGAAGCAGTCTAACCTCATACAAAGCCTCCGAGATCCCCACAACTAAATCCATTTTTTAAAATGACACATTTCCACCTATTGGTCCCTGGAGTGAACTAATTGCTTTTGCTAGTTTTAAAAGCTGGAGTTATTTCACTGAAAAAAAGGAGCAAGTGCACGGGAACTCGGAGACATCCTCAGATTTGCGACGTGAAATCACCGTGTATGCAGATAGATTTGCTGCCCAAACAGTCACATTTCCAGCTTTACTGCATGACGTGCCACAGGGGAAATCTACACTTCACAGTGAAGGTGGGAAAACAAGGAGTTAAAGTAACCTGACCAAACTCAAATAGCAATTTAGTCAGAGCTAGGAGAATATAAGATTTCTGTCTGTGCTCTAACCACTAGGTTATACCCTTCTTTGCTAAATAAACTCCTCAGTCTAAAGGGAGGCTGCTATTTCCACTTAAAGACTAGTGTTTTGTTTTGTGTTGGTTTAATTGCCTTTTTTTTCTTTTCTTCATTTTATTTATTATTTTTAGGATGACACCCTACAACAGGGCAGCTGCTCAGCAGGGGATCACTCCAGGACCGTGCTTAGGTTCCTATTTTTCTGCATCTTGAAATAGCAAAACGGTCTGACTCTCCTGCCCCTGCAAATACACCCACACAAGTTCAGATGCTCTGTGGACAAAATTGCCAAGAGTCCAGTTCTAGACCTACCTGCTGTGCTGTACAGGCCAGAGAGGCATTTACAGTCCAGGAAAAATTATTTACAGGCAATAAAAATGCACAAATTCTGTACAGTAACAAAATCTGAAAGAGTCCCTGATAAAACTAAAATTAGAGGGACAAACTTTTCAGGGATGAAAAGCAGAGAAAAGCAGTGGATGTCTCTTCAGAAACCTGTACTTACCTGGAGCGGGAAGCAACTGTACACTCTGGGTGCAGAAGCACATCCAGGGACAAGCAGGAAACCCAACGGGAAGCAAGAAATTCCTACCCCTTTCCAGGTAAAAGCAGTTCAGCTCCATCGTTTGCTGGGAAAGCTTTAGGTGAGATTCCTTACCCCAGCTCAGAGTAAATTCCTTTTTACTCTGAGGAAGCTCAGCTCTCTTTTGAAGGAACCACAGCTGAAGGTGACCAGTGCTAATTTTTTTATCATCATTTTATGAACATGTTAACCTTAATTCACAAATGCTCTACAGAGTGAACTTCCTTTTATTTTGCTTTTCACACTCGATTAAGAGCATTTCAAAGATATGGATTTTTAAAAGTATATCTAAGAGGTTACCTCATACAAACCTGTACTGGTTCAATACAGAGCTACTGCTTTTATTTTTATTTGGATTTTGTAGAAATTTGTTACTAATTAATTAGAACTGACCCAAAATGACTGTGTGCAGGCAGGCTATCGGTTTAACTCCCCCATCTCAAGTTAAACAGGTATAAATGTTTTATACATAAAAGGCTTTAGATTATATAATGCAAACACATCTTCTACCTTCTCCCTTTTATCAGCACTTACGCTCCAGATTTCCTTTGGGAACTGCCGTGTCGGACAGCGGGGAGGCAGCCCGTTTCAGGTGTGCACACAGAGGTCGCTGCTGTCGTGGTTGCAACGCACACAGAGTTTGGAAAACTGGCTTAAAGTAAGCGCTTTCTCCCCAGGTTCATTGTTTAATGGAGGTTTTCAACGTTCTTATTTGTGAAGATCCTCTTTTGTTTTCCAAAACCCAGGGTTTATGGAGGAAACACTCTGTCCTCAAATAATCATCTCCAGGCCAAGGAAAGCTGCTTAAGATGTTTCCCACTTATTGCACACGCATACCTCTACATGGAGATTCTTAATCTTCACCCACCCAAGATTAAGGCAATGCAAATTATGAAATCGATACCAATACAGACAGCAACATCTATTACAGCTTCAATGTTTTTGTTATATTTTTTCTAAACTATTAAAGCAGTATGATTTTAATGTGACTGTTGTTGTTTATGCAATACAAATTCTCTGTTGTTTGATGCTGTGAGTACTTATGCAAATGCCCTATTTTCTTACAGAAACCTTTCCTTTGACACCTCATGTGAGTGAAGAAAATATTTGAGTGTTTGCAAGATGAGGATCCATTTATATTTAAGGCTCCATTACTGATCAGGAGGCAAAGAGTGTCCTTAAGGTGGCTATAAATTATAGTTATACTAATTTTAAGGCCCTTAGTCTCCGTCCTAGTGATGTAGCAGAAGAGCTTTCGAATAAAGGAGATTCTTCTCTCACAGCAGTTTCAGTTCTTTTCTTTCATTAATCAAAACCTATCCTATATATATATATGTGTGTGTGTGTGTTTTCTCTATATATGCATGTCTGAATGCCTCTCTGAGGTTTAACACTCCTGCACCTAAGATTCAAACAGCACAAATCAAAAATCATTTTGCAAGCAACTACAACAGGCCTTTCCAGAAGTTACATCACGTAACAAGTCATGCAATTAAACTTTAATGAAAAAATAAAAACAAAAACAAAAACACCAAGAAGCCCCTAGTGCTTGCTTTGTCTTTCAAACAATCTACCATAAAAAAGCAGGACATTAAAATGGAAGAACCTCTGACTAAAGCTGTGCCGTAAACAATTTTTTCCTAATGAATTCCACCTCTTTACTCCACTGAATCAGCAGAGCCGGATGAAATTTCTCTCCTCTCTTCCCTCTCTCTGTATAAAAGGATGTACTGCTGATAAAACTAGTAACCCATGAAGATCACTTCCCCGAGGTGAGATGCCTCCTGCCAGCATTTCTGCTCTCCTGGGGTTATAGTCTAACACCCTTCCTCCTCCCTGAGACGCCGTGCCTTGCTCTGGGAGCTGCCCCCTTGAAACCGGCCGGACTTTCCGTGTTGCAACGTGAACGCCAGTGCAGGCAAGAATAACAGAATACCTCTTACGGCAACTAGAAATGTTTGTGCACACTCATATTCCTCTTGAAAAAAAGTACAGGCTCAATCCTTCCCAATTTCTAAGCACCTGCACCTTAGGAAGGCTTCAGCTGGAGCTGTAAGTCTTAAACATCTCTCTAAACTGGGTGCCTGAACCTCAACATTCTGCTCCTTTTTCAACCTCACCCTCCGTGTATATTTTTCCACACCTGCACCTGATAGCCCTTTAAAATGAAACCTTTTCTTTCACATCTGCTGAGATCCTGTCATTTGATGGAAGGTAACTGTGGTTTACACAAAGACAAGAGAACAGGGCTGTCACTTCCAAAATATTGTTAGGAAAGGCAAAAGAGAAGCACAAGAATGGACACAGTTGGACCATGAAAACTACAGCCCTGGGCTGGGAGAGACAGGCAGGCAGAGGCACAAACACTCGAGTTGGTCTGCTGGTTCCAGTTCATTCACAGCTGCAGAAACAGGACTTAGCACAGGGAAAAGTAAATTCAAGCTCGTACAAAGTAGAACAACCCCAGCCTTTCCCTGCCTGTTGTATTTTTTTCCTAATGTTTGTATTTTTGTATTTTCTACAGTGTGTAATAAATCCAAATCCCAACTTAAGGTAAATTTTAGAATGTTTGATGTAATTAATTTCTCACCATTTATTCTTCCCACTCTAGCTCTTTCAGACAACGACACGATTAGCTTGCTGAAGGCGTTTGTTTTCTTGAACTAGGCCCCTAAACCATCTGGACTACAGATATGGCAGGGGGAGCCTGAAAGAAATTTAATGTTACAGTCAGGAAAATGCACAAGAAAAAAATAAATTAGGAAAGTGATTTGGCCATAATTCTGTCTTTAAGAATTTTTCCCTGTTTGTGTAATAAAGACAAGTTTGGTCTAATCAGTAATATTATTATTATACTATTATAAATCAAATATCTGTCTGTAAGAGAAGAGTGTTATCTTCCAAAGCACCTTTCCTCCCCAAGCGTTTCAAGACAAGGTAAGGTCTGTGCCGTGGAAATGCAGGAGCCACCTCTGAAGCAGCAGAGTCTGGTCAGTGGGAGGTGGGAACGCAGCTTTGGCCAAGGGGACAGACTCCCACTGCTGAGTGAGTCCTCCTGTGGAGGGAGCCAGCTTATCCTTACAGAACCCATTCAGGGACACTCATAAATTATAAAATAATTAAAAAAAGAGCCCTAAGATCTCACATGACCATCCACAGACAACTGCCAGTGCCATTTAACTACTTTACAGTTTTGGGGCAAAAATACAGTTTAGGGGCCTGTCCTATAGGAAAGGAACACGAGTAACCCTCTCCAGTCATTAGAATAAACTCCAGGTTACATGAGAAGCCGCTCAGATCTTTCTTCCTCAAAAGTGTCTCAAGGGAGAGCAGCAAGAAAATTATAGGATAGCTCCTGGGTTTTAAGACAAATGAGAAAGTCCAAGCAGGAATCAAAATGATAGTGACCAGAGGATGAGGAACACCAGGCTGCTGCTCCAAACACGTCCCCACACCATCCCTAAGCACAGGGCAACACCAGGCATGAGGCAAGTCAGAGAGATGCTGACTTTTCAAATGGTTTTGATTCAGAGGTTGGAACCTGGCAAAGTCTCGCTCTGTGTGGACCCACTACTATCCACAGATTGGAGATACTGCTGTCCTTCTCTTGTGCTTCTGCCCTGATCGTACACGAACCTCTCACCTCACCCCACTGGATGTACTGGGGTTTCTCTGCTACGCACAAGACTGCTTCCTCCAGTCTCGAACTTGCCATGGATAAAAAAAGGGCCAATAAATTTGGTCAAGGTGTAGCAGGCTGCCTTAACAGCAGAGCACCAAGCAGTGCTCTTCTGTAGCTTAAATTAAAACCTCTCTCCAGCCTGTTGTCTCATCCACTTAGCATGAACAGAGAAGTCCCATCAAACAGGAGCTGGACTGGGCTATGCAATCTGGGATTAGACATCTGGAAAACCAGCTGAGAAAGTAAGCTTGGGAAGGCAGTGGGGCCTGAATACCTTATTCTGTCTGTCTGGTAAACACTTCCAGCCATCCCAGCGTACTCACCATGCATCCTCCCCACCTCAGGTGTGCGACAGGTGTGTAGAGACACAACCTGCTGGTGACAGGAAGGAAGAAAGACAGGAGGAAGGACTGGGAGAGCCGGACAAATTACATGAGACAGAAGAAGATCAGAGGGCAGGTGACAGATACAGCAGGGCCAGACAGCCAAGATGGCAAATTGGGCTCAACAAAGTATCTCCAAGTGCTGCAGGAAGCCACATTCCTCCTGGAACAGAGAGCCAGGAGCCCCACCTCTCTGGGTGTTTAGTACATCCTCAACTGTGAATGACTAGCCCATAGTCAGACATATCAAGCAAAACGGTCTATTTCTGAGATCGAACACAGCCACAGAAAGGCTCTACTACCAAGAGGTGTTTTAAACACTAACCTATCTGTCTACATTAGAAAGCATTTCCTGCTTGCAGTCTGGAGCTTTCCTGTTTCCTTGAGGATGAACAGTGATGAGTCCAAAACACTTGTCTGATAACGAAAGAGAGAAATAGAGAAACCTTGTGGACCTGGGGGTTCCCACGGCTGCCTTCGCTGAGCAGTTCTTCCTGCCTGGAGCCAGGAAGAGTTGCAGAGGGAGATCAAACCTGCCCTGCAAATCCCAAATCCAAGTCATGCAAATTCCAGCCTTCCTCCAAGCACTGATACCAACACAGGGACTCTGACTTCATCACATGGATGAAGGAAATGGAAAAAGGGGGGGAGGGCCTTACTGCCTACACACACATACACACACCCCACCTCAGGCAATAGAGGGGGTGTGAATAATGGAGCAGGTTCAGCAGCCAACAGCGTTCAGGGTCGAGTTAGTAATCCTCTTTTTCCATTTCCGTTTGCTATTTGATGTAATTATAGTTTTTGATTGAAATCCACCCGGAGAGTAACCCCTCTGCTTAATGCACTGCTTAAATCCTTGGGTACACAACCATGCTGCTCCCCAGACTCGCCTGGAATAGGAAACCATTTCAATGCCAAAAATAAGTCTTTGCTTTCTTTGGTAACGCCCTCAAGTCTTGGCTCAGCCTCTGCTACACCCACCAAAGGAGAAGGGCAGGGAGTTTAAGAGGGCTGCCTGATACCACCCATGGGCTAGTTACTGGTTTTGCGCTACAAGTTGAACATACAAGAGGGTTTAAAAACTTGCAAGGCTTTATTTAATACCCAGATGCTGGAGGGGTTGCACAGAGGTAAGAAGACAGGACCTGGAGACTAGCCTTGACTTCCCCAGTGGATTTGCTGCTATCCCAAAAACAACCCAAAGCTCTGCCCTTGCCTTCATGGGAGGTAAACAGTGGTTTCTGTCCTGAAAGGCCTCTTGAGGATAGAAGGAATAGATGATATTCATAATCCAAAGGAGAGCTGGGGGATCTGCCTCTGTAAAATCAGATCGCCGGAGCTGGTTTTTCCTCTCCAGCTCACTCTGTACCACTTGGCCAAGAATGCAGGGCAACAGCCAGACCAGGAGGCCAGACACCAAACGAGCGCATTAGCAATTACATCCCACAGAAACAGCAGCTCACAGCAGTGTGACTGGACTGGCAGCAAAATCCCTAATATTTGTGGATAGAAGCTGCCCAGGAATAACCCATGTTTTGTGTGTCCATTAGTCTGCTGGATATCAGAAGGAAAAGGCTTCTCTGAGGACCTCACACCCAAACCAGTGCCTCAGTCGCCATGCAAAAACCTGATGTGGGTTTGGGCTGTATGGAATATGTAGACTTGTTCCAAAAAAGCAACCTGGCCCATGAGGTGGAGTCAGATAATCCCAGGACAACCAACAAAGGTACAATTTCACTCAAGATTCAGAAAAAAAAACATTAATTCTCCTATTCAGCATTGTTCCCTTCTTGCACGACTAAGGTATGTGCAAGGTGAACGTGACTGGAAAACAGCAACTCAAAGACTTCCCCAGCAGGGGAATGGGACCTCTGAGATTTAAAAAAGTGATACTGGAACTCCTGTTCCACACCTCCATTCACACAAGCAGAATAGAGCCCTCAAAGTTACCCTGTGAGATTTTTCAGACCTGTTGCTGAAACTTGGAAAAGTCCAAGAAAGCTGCTAAGCTTTGGATGTTTCTATGCCCTGAGACACCTGCCTCCAAGAGGAATGCCGCCAACTCAACACAGGACCTTTGGAACCAAACATGGTTCTCTGGACCTGATTCTGTGGCTTGGCCTTTACAGCATCATTTATGTCAAGGTCAAGCAGTGGCAAAACAGTATGATAAGAACAGCCCTGTTATAAACAACTTTATCTGGTCCCTTTCACCTTCATAATCTGCCCATCCCTTTCCATTTCATGCTGGAGAGGAGTCCTGAGTGAAGGAGGAGGTCGCTGAACCAGCCTCTTGGGCTGGAAGTACCTTTGCTGGCAGCATCGTGACTCAGCGGTGAATCAGAGGCAGCCTGTGCTCGGCTGCCCGATCAGACGGGCTACGGGAGGAAGATGAAGATAGTAAAGCAGGAGAAAGAGAGACGTATAGGCAGCATGGGAAGTGGGGGTCCCTAGGCTGGAAAGCAAAACCTGCCCAAAGCTTCCACGTTTCTAGGAACTCTCTGTCATTGACAGCATCTGTTAATGAGCTGAGTCCCAATTACTGGTCGCTCCTTCACCAGTAGGAACCACCGTATAGCCAGTATGGGCACAGAGCAGTGTGCCCATGGGCACATCTGCTGCCCTTCTGCCCTTTCTTGAGGCTCATCAGCAGAAACCTGCTTTTCAAACCGCTCTCCCCACTCTGCTCCAGCCCTTCCTCTCAGTGGGCCCCAGCAGCCAGTTCTTTCTCTCTCCTCATCAGATATCTCTGTCTCTCTGAAATATTCAGATGATTTGGTTTTGTTCTCTTCTCCCCCACATCAAATCCTCCCCCTGCTTGTGGAAGCAGTGGATTTCACCCAGGCACAGGAGGCTAATTTACACCCTTCAGGGTTTAAAATAGCAGTGGCGTAAATGAAAAGTCCAATTTCTTCAAATTTGCATTGTAAAACCATCCTTCAACTTCCTTGAAATAAATTTTACTATTTTATTAGTGCAAACAAAATGGTAATAAAACACTAATACAGCGCCTTGTATCCAGGGGAAGAGCTAAAATTAACATAGACCGAGCAGTGTTTGCTATTACATTCAATTACCTTTTTACTTGAGATTTACATTCTCATCCCCTTAATCTCCATAGTGGTGGCTTTGAAATCGTTCCCCACAGTCATTCCTGCGTTTGGAATGGACAGCAGGAAGCCGCTCGCTCGCTCGCCACCCCCGCCGCCAGCACCCCAGTGCCAGCCTCTTCCCTCGAGACCCCTGGGCAAGTTTCCCCAGTGCGTCTCTGGAGAGCCTCGGCAGCCAGTGCATTCACCTCCCTCTCTCAGTCTCACTCACGCCTTCATTTCTAAACTCCAGACAAACACACCAGCAGCAAAAATACAGCCCGTGTTCCATAGCTGCCTTCCATCTGGCTCTGGAAAGTGCTCCTTAATTCTCAGCTACAAGCCGTGTTGCAGGCAGGTTTTATTATCTCCATTGTACAGCTACACAAACTAAGGCAAAGACTGAAGACTAAAGTCTGAATGTGGCGGCTCCCAGTTTAACTCTGGAACAGCATATTTGGCAGGGGAAGTATTCCTGCTTTCGCCTGGGACTCGCTGAATTCAGACTCTGCTCTGGAGTTATTTAACTGGGATCGTGTCCTGCAACCCAGGGGTCCCAGATCACAGGCTTAGCAGTACACTGAGGAAAGGAGCTGCTCCAGGACTGTCTGATGAAACTCAGAGAGAACCTGCAGCAAAGAAAGGATGGTAAGGATACACATCCCAGTAAATGCAGTACAGGGAATCCACTTCCCCAGTGTCAGGGGAAAAGTTTTAATTGGCAGCATCTTCAGATGCTTTCTTTTAATATACCAGGCATGTCAGTGATTTTGGCCATTATCAGAAGAATGGCAAGCCCTCGATAAGACACCGCAGGAGAGTGCTGCATCGGTCCAGCTCCATGCAGCACCTTTGATTCTCTGCCCTTCTTTCTGCCTTTTCACGGACTGAATGTCAGACACCTCCCCTCTTACAAGCCAAGTCTGAACATTTAACCTTTCTTTGGAAGGCATGGCCAGCACCTGCCTTCCAGGTGATACCCACCACTTTCTTCACTAATTTTGATACAACAGTTTGCCATACCCAAAGGAGATAGCAGAGATTAATTAAGCACCGTGTAGTATATTTCTAGTATATAAAACTCAACAGCCTTTCATCCTAGCCTGCTTTCTACGCAGCTATTCCAACGTTACAAGACCACAACACTGAACAGTCGACAGGTAAAGAGAAGTTAAAGGCAATTTGGGAAGGTACCAGCCAGCATCCTAGGGAGGAGCCATTCCTAAGGGAAACGGGTGACTCGAGTGCTTCCCAAACCCAGTCGTGTTGAATGCCCAACACATGGACATGCAAGTGCCAACAGAGAGAGCTGTCACCGCCTCTTTGGATGGGAAAACACTTCTAATTGCCCTAACCAAGCTCCAGGCAGCACAGGAGCACTGCCTGGCCCTGGTGGTACCTAGAGAAAGCACCAATGACCTGGCTGTAAGAACCCTGCTGACACCCAGCCCCACCAGAATCCATTTTGTCCTGGATAGCACAAGGTCGCGAATTTCTAGTGCCCCTTGGCCAGCTATCCCACAACTCCCAATTCTTCTTTCCAAAGAACTGCAAGTGGCTCAGCAAAATATTTTGTGCACACGAGTCTGCTGGTCAGAGAGCTCTCCTGTGACAGGGAGATCTATGTCCTAGCACTTGATGGCACCCAGGAGTCCCCTAGGCAGTATCTATGACAGCTGCCTTCAAGGTCCTCTTCCCTTCCTTGTCAACAAAACCCTCTGGTTTCTGCATTTTAACTCCATAACTTGCACTCCTACCCCCTATCTCACCCTTTCCCTCCGGCCATCCTGATCTTCATGGCTAGAGGGGAGGGATGATGCAACGCATCAGTCTGTAGGATACTCCTAGAAAACATTATAAATCCTCCCCATCCAGATGACAAATGTGTCCCCAGGAAACCTTTCATCTGTCCACCTTCTAGAAGGCAGCACACTAAGGCCCCAATGCAAATAAAATTATCACAAGACACAAAACAAAAACCCCAAACAATAAAGAGTAGGAAGAAGAACCATGCCCAAGAACATAGGGCTGGGGTTGGTTTCAGCTGGTCTTCTGCCCCTTTTTTTCTGTTCTCTTTCCCCTGCTCCCCTGAACAAAGGAAGTTTGTTGTCAGGCTCAAACATTTCCTGGGCCTTGTCCGAGTTCCACCTTGTTTTCTTTTTCTCTTCTCCCCACCCTGTACAAATAAAGCAAAAACCAACTGGCACCACCTGTGATGAAAGGACAACTAAATGCAGAATTTTATCTTTTCTTTCTTTTCTCCCTCCTCTTTTTTTCCCCTTTTTCTTGGCCAGAAGTTTTGGGCAAAGGACAAAAGGCATTGTTGGGTAAGCATAATTCCAGTGGCTGAGTCACGCTAAGACACTGAAGTGCTGGCTGCTGATGGGGTAGAGTAAGCCAACCTGCTGCTTCACTAAGTGCAATGAAAAAGCCAGTAGCACCACTGCAAGCTCTGCCCGAGCACAAGGGTGCAAAGAAATCAAATAAAATCCTGGTCCAGATATATTCACCCAAGAAATCTCAGGAGGAAAGACTCACACAGAAGAGGGTGGATGGGCTCCTCCCTGAAGGCTGTAAAGGTTGTGAAGGCCACAATAAAGACAGTTACCAGCCCTACTTATGATAAGGGAAGGCTAAGGTGACTTCTTCAGTTCTCCAATCAGGCCTAGATTTTTCTGACTTCATGACACAAGTCAGACTCACAAGCTGGTCAGTCCTACAGCTGGGCTTCTCCCCCTCAACTGGAAGCTCTTTGAGGCAGGGGGCTCACATTGCTCTCGCAGCCCCGAGCACAACTGACCCAGGGAAGGGGGCTTCCAGGCACTATCACGGTGCAGATAATCATCAGCCCATTTCTGGCTGCAAATTAAATGGTGCCCCAAGCGGGCACTTGCTTGGAGCACATTCAAAAGCTCACTGTAGACCCTGCAACTCAATGGTGCATTTGGGGGAGCTGGAGTACTGGCTGTTTGTTTATTTTATGATGCACTTTGGTCTCTCTCAGTTGCACTGTTATCCTACACCTGTTCGCTCCCCTTTCTCGGGGCTGGTAACAGGGATAACAGGCAGTGCTGCATGCGGAGTCGGGGCCTGGCCTGGCTCTTTCTGTTTTTAATGAGACACATATATTTGGTTCCAGAATATGAACACTCAGGGTGAGGGAAGAGGCAGAAAATTTCCCTCAATAGGCATAATAAGTTCAGCAGAACGATGCATGGAGCAAGGTCCTCATCACATGGATCTAAAGAGGACAGATGTCTTTGTTGACCAACCCTCCCTAGGGCAAATCTTGGTTCCCCCAGTGCAGCACATCTCCTTTGGGAACCCACACTCACCCAGAGTGTTACGCTGCTGCCACGCTTCTTTAATGGAGACATAGGCCCGGCCTCTTTCAACAGTTCTGGCACCTTTTCATGGCAGACCCCATGACACACGGAGGCGGTTGAGAACAAGGAATCATGCTTTTCCAGGAACGGGGAATCCAGATTTTCTGGTTTATAAATTTTCCCATCTGGATTTGTTTTGCTGTTCATAGGGTAGATCACCAGAGATAAGGAAAGAAAAGTAAAGAAATATCAGAGCAGTGGCAGCCCCGACGGGCTCAGATGAATTTCTTGCATGTCACAATCTCCTGTTTGGGCAGAAATTTGAATGCATTTTCTAGCAGTAACACAGATAAACTGGCATCTCCCCAGGGGCTGTTTCAGTTCTGCTGCTGCCTAAGGGTTCTGTAACGTAGGAACTGAGGAGCTTGGACATGCCTGCTCTCAAGAATATCTCCATAAGGACATGGTGAACTTCTTTGCCACTTGCATGGCAAAAATTAAAATCAGCTGAGACTTCTTAGGGTGAAGCCCATTAGAAGAGCCTACAGACAAGCCGGTTATTACTTGAAACAGCTGCAATGAAAGACTGTGTTGGGAAAATCCTGCATAAGCTCCCAAACAGCATAGGAAGGAATGAGTAGGTCGTCTCCACATAACAGAACCAGTAACTTCACCTCTCCTCTGTGGCACAGGGCCTGTTGGAGCCTGTTCTCTGGGGAAGAATCCCCCAGGATCACAGCCGGATGGCCTGGGAACAGATCTGCCAAGCTCTACCAAGCTCTACCAAGCTGTCCCCGTGCTCTCAGATAACACCAGGCCCTACAGGACCTACTAGGGCCGATCTTCCCACCTCTGCAGCCAAGTCCCAAGGCTCTGAACTGACTTCCAATGCCACCAGCAGCCCAAGTACTAATAGTCACCTGTGGACTAGAGCAGATATGGGCCTGGACCCTAAAGATTACAGAAGGGGAGAGCAGCCTGAGGAGTGGAGTCAAGGGGCTGTGATGCTGTGTATGTTTGTCCTCCCTTGCCACCCCTAAGCTGATGAATTTACATAGCAAGGACAACTTGGTAAAGACAGTGTGGCGGTTGTCAGCTGGGAGGCTCTGCACACTAAGCTCCTGGTTAAATGTTTTCATCAAAACCAGAGCGAGAAAGTGCAGAGCAAACACCACCAATTAGAGGCTGGGATGAAGCGTTCCTGCCAGCAGATCTGGTGAGAGGGGCATGAGTCACCTTAACCCTTTGGGAGCCAGAGCCAGCACAGGGGCGAGGAGGGAGATGGGAGAGGAAACCTCTCACAAACCTTTCATTTGCATCCACTCATTCTCATTTATTTGTAGGGAGTTGAACTCAGGAGTGAACATTCGCTGTGTTTGGAGTCATATTATCCCCACAACCTCTGCCCTCGCCGTTCTGATAGCTGAAGGAGCCTCAACCAGGCAACGGACCCGCTCCAGTGAAGGTGGAACTGGTTCAGAGAGCCAGACAGCAGCCCAGGGTGGCTGAGGAGGGCTGGGGTTGGCCATCCCTCAAGCCATCTCTGTCTTCCAAGTCCATTCCAACAAAGAGAAAATATCCCATCAGTTTTGCTGAAGGCTAAGGTGTCAATGAGAGCGACACAGCAGGATGCCATGCCTCATTCCAAGATAAAAGGATTTGTCTCGGACAAAATGCTTCCCCATCAGAAACAGGATGAAACGTAGTAAAAGGAGAGCTGGGATCAGGCTCAAGCAGGTAAGCAGCTCTTCCCCTGTACTGCTTCTGCCTAGCTGCTGTTAATTGTCCCATTGCTGAACATGTAAGAGGTGATCAAAATTTAACTGTGTACTTGGGCTAAATTCCCCTTTCAATGAAAATAACACCCTCCTGTTTGCAGCAGGATTCAGTGCCGACAAGCCAAGAGTTCAGCTTTCTAGGAGCATAGAACGTTGCAACATTACAGGTGTTCAGAGACGTCGGTCCCTTCCGCAGCAACAAACCCTGAACTCAGAACTAGGCTTTTGTCCTCAGTCACTCAAACAAACACCCACTGACTCCACCTCAGCACAGGACCCAGCAGCGCAGGAAAGAGCCCCGGATGCACAAGGACCAAACCCTGCCCATCCGCTACAGGATCAGGCAGAGCCGGCACCACTGTGACGGGAGGCATTTTGGAAGCTTTCTGCAAGGGAATCTCCCCCCAGCCAACGTCCCTGTCCTGAGGTGAGGGACAGAAGCAGGCACAGGGGCCACGGACCTGCTGCTAAGGAGATGGAGAGGCGTTCACCCAACATCAGGGATCTAAAAGCTAAGGAAGGATAAATTAACGCAGCAGCTTATATTGGTGAGATCCCTTTCAATTTAGGGTGCAGTTGGGCTACCTGTGGTGCGGTCCAGGACCTGGCCCTCCACAGATACATGGGTCCAAAGCTGGGGCCCCCAGAAGTTGTGAATTTCCAGCGCACCACGACTACTGGAGCAGACGGTTTCAGATCCTGCTGAGCCAGCTTGTGGCTGTATTCAAAATTGAGTAAATTTACAGCTGTAAGCTGGGAGTTTATACAACCCGTAACTTGTTAGGGATGGCTGACCAAGCCAGAACGATCGCTCCCCAGCCGACACGGCTCTTATTGGTTAGACCTTTGAGCGCCTGATAGATTTTATTATTTTTCTTTCTTTTTTGCATTGGTGAGGAGGTAGGAAAAGAAACATCTATTTTTGTTCTTTTCCTCAAACTGAAATTAAATCTGGGGTTCAATCCATCACGGATTCCTCGGCACATCGGCTGGGGACTGTCACATCACAGTGACCATCTCTTTGGACAAGGCTGCTGTATTTTTCTTTCTCTGTACAGCATCTTGCAACACAAATACCTCGACAGGATTCAATGTATTATCACCAGAGTTAGCAAGATTGCTCTCATGCCAGCCCTTTTTGTGTGGACATTTCCCATTCATTCCCATTCCATTCCCCCAGACTACTGCACTTCAGCCTGGGCTGTGAGAAAATGTGGTCTGTCCTCCAAGTTTCATGCAGCAAACACAGTGCCCTGCAAAGACCTTCCTCCTATCTCCTTTGCAAGGATAAACAGCTGGAGTAATATCAGACCTGAAGTGATCTGGACCTGGATTCTCAAAGAGTAACACAAGGAGTCTGCCAAGTAACAGGCAGGCAGTGTAAAGCAGGGCTCCAGGAGCCCTCTGATGGGAACAAAATCAACATCGTTCACTGTGCCTGCGAGTGTGAAAGCCGGCCAGGCTGAGAGGTTGAGGGAAGCACCGGGCTTGCCTGCACATTAACAGCCTCAACCTAAAATCCTCTATTTTTATTGCAGCTCGGTCCCAGCTTCTGAAAGGCATTTTCAGCAGGAAACCCAAACACAGTCCATCTGTGACAAGGCTGGACGAAGGGCGAGGGGGCTCTCCTGGGACTCGCTTTTCTGCGTGGCCACAGACAAGACAAGGACAGTCACACCAGCTTCAACGACACACACATTGGTGAGCGTGAGGGGCTCATGTGCAATGAGGGGGACATGCACCTACCTCAGTCATTACGCAGCTGCAGGCTTTCCATTCACTGCCCTGGGAGGATGCAGTTTTTCTAAGGCATGGCTAAGGAGCATTAACAGGTCTCCCCTTTACCCTCCACTCCATCCTGAATACGTAACAGCCCAGAACATCAATAGTTTACATGAGTTAAAGAGCCAGCTGAGGCTTTAGGGACTCACTCAGGCAGGATAAAACACTCTTTAGCATCCAGCCACCATGTGAGAAAATTAAGTAAATGGGGACCTTTGGTGAAGTCTTAAACAGGAGACTGAAAAAGGGGAAATTTCCTCTCTCCCTGCTCTGTGAGCAGGGATCACACCGCCTGCTGCCGCTCCCACAGTTTAAAATACTTAAGTCCTCCAAGGTGCAGCTTAATTTTCTTTTTTAAAAAAGAAAAGTGTCAGTCTAATTAGATAAATCCTCCAAGCACGTGGCCCAGAGTTCGTCATGGAAATTAACCTCCTTGAAAGATCACAGTGACTGAAATAAGAAACTGTGTGTTTTGGCATAGTGCAGTGAAATGGGAGATGCAGGCTGCATTTCATACACCTTCCCTTTCATAAACCTGCCGCGTTTCATATCTGCCCTACTGGCCCTGAGCTCGGCACCAAGACTTTATCTCCGAATGCCTGTTTGCAAATTGCTGCTGAGAGGTTACAATAACCCCTGGGAGAGATTTTGCTGGCTCACCAGTGTGAAAGGACACTGCTCCCCTGGTATAAAGCTGGGCCAGCCTGAGGCACTGGTGGAGGGAGGGGCTCATCACCAGCAGCCCTACCGAGAGGATGTTCTGCAGACACAGCCACCGTGGGGTGGCAGTCAGGCTGGGAGCCGTTTGACAACCTCATCATCCAAACAGGCAGACAAGTGTGATTCTGTGCACCCCTCGCTCTCACTGGCACTTGGATGGGCTGAGCAGGGCAGAAGGGAGATACCTGGAAGCCACAGGCTGCGATCACATAGCTCAGTTTGCATTTATGCCACCTACATTCAGAAGGCTCTACCTTGCCACGCTGGGAAAGGTGTAGGGCTGGGAGTCACACTGCTTAGGAATAAAAAGCCCTGGTCCCTTTGCTATTGGAAGCAGAAGCAAAACCAGGAAATAAAAGAACCAGCTCACAAGCAAGAATCAACTCCCATCTCTACCCTCCAGTCAAAGCAGGGACCAGAACCACATTGTTTTGTACTTTCAGGAAATGTTGGCCAGTCCACTTTTCTCCCAGGCCACCGGACAAACTTGCACTAGGGTCACACTCTCGGTGTTCCCTAAGGAATATTGCACACCTCTCCTGAGAGACATTACACAACGCTATTCAGTACGTAACTGAAATAAGGCCCCTTTCGCAGCTCCAAATAGTCCCTCCCCATCGAGGGGATGTAAGGATTCTCTTTCAAAGCTTTCCAGTTCACACTGTCCTTTCAGAAAATAATATCCGAAATTAAAAAAGCCCTGAAAAGTCTGTAGAGTTCATCCACCTCCTTCTTTCCCAGATCTGATGGATGATGGTACGCGTGACGCTGTGCTGCGCTCCCAGCGCTGGGACCAGCCTTGCTCTCACAAGGATCAGGACCAGCCTCAGAGGCCATCTCTGAGGTGACTTCTTGTATTGTCATTGAAATGACAAGCCCTATGGCTCCGAATTTGGAAGTAACCTATTTTGTTTCAAAACAGCATCACTGGTGGCAGAACGAAAATAGGATACCTTCTGGAGAGAAAATTACCCCAAAATGCCTTGGCAGGCAAGGAGCCAAAGGCCCCAAACAACTGACAGTTCTGCAAAGGCAGAGCCTTTTCCTACAGCGCTTATTACAGAGGAGGCCTCCGCAGCTGGAGGGCTCTAGAACTCGCCCCGGGAGCACAGACTCTGGTACCTCCGGGTCCTATTCTGGACCAGCTCAATCACGCGTGAAAGGTATTAGCTGACACCTCACCAACAGCCAATGGACAGAGGGAGTATGAGGGGTTGCAGGCAGATCCCTCAGTGAAAAAGCCTTGCTACAACTCATTACCCGTCTCAGGTAAGAGTTCAAAAGCCAGACCATACGCAAAAGTGGCATTTCTGTTTTCTATAGCTCCCTCCAGCTCAGGGTTGAGGCATGCTGGAAGGACATTACCAGAGAAACCAGGATGAACTCAGCCCTAATAGAGTTCCATTGTGGTTCCCTGCCAAGTACAGGCAAGCCCCACAGTTCCATTACTAATAACTTAATACCTAATAATATTACCGATGTAACACTTAACCTTGAAGCCAAGCACCTGGACCCAGAAGAAATCAGCCTTTAGCAAGACTTCCGCCTCCTTGGATTTAGCTTGTCCTGCCAACTGATCCAAACTCAGCATCCCCAAATCCTTCCCACCTGCTCCAAGGTACACAGAGCCATTTAAAAAAAAGGTAAAGCTTCTGCTTCAGCCAGGAGCTATGGGCTGTAGCATGAGAGACAACACAGACTGCAGGAGGAAAAAAAAATAATCATTCAAGTGCTATTCCACCCCCTTCTTTAAGCTTTGAGTGTATGAGGTGAATTCCCAATTACAGCAGTCCCTTCTGCTGGCAACTGGACTGGAGATAAGAGATCAGAAGGAAGGGCCAGTGGGCACCACCAAAGGCTCAGCATCTTCCATTACACATCAGCACAGTAAGAAGTGCTCTGCCAAGGCTGAAATGTTGTTTTTTCCAAAAGGAACACGCACACCTTTTACAATGGGTATGGTGAGGGAAGAGCAGAGGGAATGAGAGGGAAGGACCCAGCAACACAGGCAGGTTCCTGACTCCTTATCACCAGAACAAGCAGCCCAGCCCCTAAATTCACTTCATTGGTGTCCTCTTTCTTACTGCCACACGGGCTCAAACCCTCCAACACAACTGCGAGGAGATAGCACAGTATCTGAATCCACAACGGACTGAAGAGCATCTCCATGTTTTGCTGTCAGCCTGAAGTTTGAATAAAGGAGCCCACCAGAAAGAGTGAATGAACGTCTCTCCGGCAGCTGCCTGGCAGAGCCGTGCCTGTACTGTAAGCCACCTAGTGTCCGAGCTGCGCACGGGTGCGTCCTCCCCTCGCAAGGAAAGGTGCAGGGAGACAGATGCTTTAGGAAAATTCAGGGGAAGAGAAGGAGTTGTGACATCTAAAAAGACGGAAACGGGAAGGAGCTAAGAGCAAGGTGCACAGACTGAGAAGCGAGCGAGGTCTCACCCCGAGCCGAGGGAGCAGGAGACCTGGCAAAGTGTCCAGCCCAGTATCCCACCCCAGGGCACCTTCCCCCTCAGGAGCGAGACCCTTTAGCACAGGTCCAAGAGGGGAGGACAGCAAACTTGTTCCTCAAACTATTGTCAGAGACTACGACCATCAGAGGCCAATATTTCAGCCCTTAGGTCCAGCTGGGCTGCTTCCCATCTCTGGGATGCAAACTTGGAGACAACTTTCCCTGGCACAGGCCTGTGGAGCAAAACAGAAGCGCCCCAGAGCCCAAAGCCCTATAACCCATGCCCACTCCCTTATAAACCACTCTCATCCACGTCTCCTCTCCTGGCCCCGCAGTAGCCCCCTCCTCCTCACTCTCTTTCTCTGTGTCCTCGAGACTCCTCTCACCTTGAGGAGTGTTAGGATTACCCAGCATTTACACTCAATGCTCCTCTTTATTCCTTAAGACTTATTAAGAATGATAATGAGCTCCAAAGCAGTGACACGTCTCTCTCTCTCCCCCTCTGTCGCGCTCTCTCTCTCTCTCTCTCTACGTGCCTTTTCCGTCAAAGGCACACAGGACAAATCCGACCAAAAAAAAAAAAACCCTGACAATATGGATCAAGGACACATGAGGATTTATATTCTACAAATCCAGCCTTTTTTGTTTTTATTATTTCTACTCAAATTCCACCCTTCCCTCTTCTTACTCATATCCTCCCCCCTCTACCCCAACCCTCTCGGACTTTGAATGAGAAAGAAGAAGAAGAGGAGAAGAAGAAAGCTGCTTGCCTGGAAAACCTCGTTAACGTGGAGCTCTTAAACGGTTGATTAATTTTAGCAAAATTTACGACACGCTCTTGCTTTTCTTTGAAGCTGCAGCTTTATATACCAAAAGCAAGTTAACTTTAAGATCCCTCTTGTGAGCCCACTGCACCCTAATTCTTAGATGCCCTGTTTAGGTACGCAGATACATAAGAGAGAAATAGGGTGGCAGAGCATGGAAGCAGTCGCCCTGCCGAGTGCCTGAAGTGGTTCGATTCAAATCCCCTTAGCACAGCCTACCAAGCACAGCCTGAAAACTCCCAACTTCTAGCTATTTAACTTCCCATAAGGATTAAAAAGAGAAAAAAAACACACCCCAAAAAAAAGTAAAATAAAATATCGCTAATCAGTCCTTCAAAACCAAAAAGAAACAAGGAAACACAAACACCAATTCCAAGAGAAGTGTCCCCAAGTTGCATCTGCTCACGCCACTGAAATACCAGGCGCTCGGCTGCGTTAGAAACACCAGGTTCTCCCAAAGCCACCTTTAAACCAGCTATGTTTCCCCAGAGGGAAAAAGCGAACCAAAGGAACAGTGATAGACAGATTTATACGTATCCTGAACTGTACTTCAATATTCCAGTTGTCTCCCCAGCTTCCTCCTACCCAGTATTTGCTTTTAGTCTTTGTCTCCCTCTGCTAGACTCTGTTTTTCTGATATAGACATCAGGAGGTTAAGGGCTCAATTATCAAGTCTGTTGAATCCTGGGCTTCACGTTACTTAGGGGGGTTCTCTGTTGCTCCTCGGAAACCGTGCTGCAAAATCTCCTTCCTCCTCGGCTTTGCTTTTTCCTAACTTGGAATGTCTATTTCCAACACACCCCTCTGTGTGAACCCACAAATCTGTTTGGGTAGACAGAGAGAAACCGTGAATTGCTTTGAGAGACAGAAACATTAATAAAAATGAGCCTAAGAGCTCCTCGCCAGACCGAACCTGAAGCTTTCGTGATCTTGAAACCTAAAGTAACATCCACATGGAATTTACAAAATATGATTCGAGTGGTTCTAATTAGCCCCAGTCTGTGGAAAAATTGGAAGGAAGCGGCTCTTTGATTAATGTTACAAACCAGAGAGGAAACAGATTTTAAAAGTTAAAGTAGCAGCATTGTGGAATACAGGATCATTACCAACATACATTTATGATACCTGCTTCAATCAGATGGCTTGGGGTTTTGTTTTTTAGGGTTTTTTCCTCTTTACTTTAAGAAAAAAAGGACGACAGGATGCAAGTAAAAGCTTTTGTTTATGGAAGTGTGCGGCGCTTTTATCTCCCAAAGAATTTATATAGCTGGACTGTGTATAAATCCTTCTGAAAATNGGGGGGGAGGAAGAGGGGGGAGAAATTCACCACCTCAGTAAATCATAGTGGATAACCAGCCCCTGGCTTGGACAGATAGCAAATTCAGCTTTAATAGGAAAAAATAGAGTTGGAAACAGAATGGAGCAAACTCCTTGCAAAAAATAGGGGGGCTATTTTTAATATGCTTTTGAAAGTCACTGTGCAAGTTTGCTTGGGCTTGAAAAGAAAAAGGAAATAAGTTTTTTTTTTTCCAGCAAGCTTGATTGTTTTGGGTGGAGCTCAAGCATGTGTGTGTATATATGCTGTATATAAAAATGAATTACTAATTCTTTCCTGGAAACTGTTTGAATTACAATCTGCAAGATACAAAAACACACCTTTATTTTAACACTGATTTTAATACAGATAGAGGGGGGGAGGGATAGCGAGGGAAACGTTTTTTCCCAGTACACAGCAAAACCCTTAAGCAAGAATAATACCTCCCCACACATAGACAGAGACACACACACACGCTCTGCTCAGCTCTACAGCCACCAACTGAACTCCAGCTTTCGGTGGCTTTTCCCTGTACCAAGGCTTCGCTCTGGAACTGCAAGAATGACAACGTCATGTGTGTGGAAAGCTGACACTTGGAGCTTTTAAAAAGAAATGAGGAAAAATAAGCTGTTGACTTCTTGGTTAAAGTATTTTCTTGTTCTAACTCATGTTCTTATGTCACTGGGCTAAAAAAAAAGAAGAGAGAGAGGGAGAGAGAGATATGACTTTCCTTGAATGATCTGTTTAACCTAAGCCAGAGGAAAAAAAAAGAAGTCATTAATTACTTATGTGAGCTATTGCTTCTGAAAGACAATAAACCTGCCTGGTCGCCATGGATATGACATATTTGCTCTGAAAACAACACAATAATTAGCAAAGGGGAAAGATACAAGGAGAATATGCAAACTCCTGAGTTTAAAGCCATAGTGTTTCCTTTTTTTTCCCCCCTCCTCTCTTTACTTGTCAGAGTCAATTCTGTTTGCAATTCAAATCAAACAAATAAACAGAATATTTACAAAAAATTTTAAATGATCCACCACACTGTGAATCACATGCACACACACAAAAGAGAAAAAAAAAGGAGAAAAATTAACAAGGAAAAAAGATAAAGTCTGTTATGGAGAGATGCTGACCCACCTAGGTGTTTTCTATATGCCTGTGTGTCTGTGTATATATATATATGAGAAATATGAATGTATATAAACATACGCACACATATGAGTTACAAGCATTACATGCACTATTTCCTCTAGGATTATTCCTTTATTTTTAAGATTATTACAGAAACATACTGAGAGGAAAACTGTCTCTATTTTAGGGAGTGGAACCATTTGGAAGATACACCTTGCTGTACTTTCTCTTAGTGTATTTACTGTGTTAAACATGCATTGTGTTGGTCCTATCTGCTTTGCAAACCTTTTCACTTCTCTCCAGAAGGTGAGCAAAAAACCACAACCGGTGGGCACCGTGCATCAGCCTCCTCAACACACCAGCTCGCCACGAGTTCTCAAATTCTAAGCATAAAAAAAATAAATTCTTCTTCTATCATCTCAATTACTTTTTATAAAGTGCCATTACACGCAATCCCATGTAATAACACAATGGGTAAGTTAAGAAATAATGAAAACTCAGTTATATGCAGAGAGACTTCTTTGAAACAATTTATAAACGTTGCGGAGAAAATGTGGTTTTTTAGATTTCTCTCATTAAGATGAGACAAAGACTATTAAAACCTTCTCTAATGCGGTAGCTTTCTGGATTCTGACCTTCCACATTTAGAAACCAAGTAATAAAAACACCCTAACAAGCACTTTATCTTTAGAGATATTTGACTTTGAACTTATTTTAACATTAAAAAGACTTGGGAGGTATAAAAATAACAATATAGTTGCCACAAGTTTCTGTTGTTGTTGTTGTTTTCACTGCTAAAAAAAAAAAAATCTTTAGAACAAAATAAGCAGATTAAGGAAACACCCCCCTAATTTAACTGGCTCTTTTTCTATTTTTTTTTTTTAAACAATAGTTTTTAGCTGGACTCTTTGATCTTGAAAGGGTTCTGCTATCTTGTGTGATGAGGGGGAAAAATGATCTGTTTTAAATGATGATGCAAAAAAAAAGGATCAAAGCCCTGACTTTCTGTTAGCCATAATAAGCTCTGTCTTGCACAAAGCTTCAACTTCAGGCTTCAATATATAAAATATACAGGAGCCCAATAAAAGCACTGAAAAGGTACAAAGTCTGAAAACAAAAGAGGACGCTGCTCCTTTAAACGTTTTAGTGCATATGGAGTTTGATTTCTGAAAGAGATCAGTTTAACATCTCCATAGAAACCAGCAACAGATTATCATCAACAGAATAAATAACTAGTCTAATAAATTAAACAGGAGGCACAAGATCTGGAAACTTGATTACTGGAGTTCAACAATATTCCCCCATAAACTCTTCCAAACCACCTTTAGGGTAGCTAACAAGGTGGCAGCGACACATAAATAAAGGGTAGGTGGGAAGCAGGCAGGACTTCTGGAAATGAGAAGTCCAAAACCTTTGCAAGAAATTATTCCGCACTAAGAGTCAGCAAATCAATAGAGGAAATAAATTCATCAATGAAGTTTTGGGAGAGACAGCTCCTCTTCCAGGGAGCCGGCTGCGAGGACCCGCTGTGCAGAGCGGCACGGACAGGAGGGGGCACACAGAAGGTAGACGTGCAGCTCCTGAAAAGTTTCACCTTCCCAGCCCGAAAGGGCAGGAGGGCTCTGGTCGATCGATCAAACCCGCCGTGATGCTGAGCAGCCTCCGGCCGCTGCCCACCCCGAAAAGTTTGCCTAAGAAGTTGCCCGCCGCGCAGTCGGTCGGTCCCGGCCCCGCGGCGAGCGGCCGCGCCAGCCCC
>VZTM01030765.1:192969-254400 GCA_013400555.1 Jacana jacana | reverse complement strand
GAGCGGCGGGGAGGGAGCGGGCACGGAGCGGACTCGGTCTCCAGGCAGGCAGGCAAGGGAGGGGCACCTGTAAAACCCGGACCGGATCTCCCTCCCCTGGCAAGGGAGAAGGAGAAAAAGCGTCCCCGTTTCCCCGCCCGCGCGGGCAGCTGCCTGGCTCTGCCCCGTCCCCGCACCAGCCGGTTCCTCGCCCCCACCCGTCCCGCTTCCCAGCGAGGCACCGCAAGTTTTATAACATTCTCTATTTTGCAGCCAGGTGACCTCTGCTCACCTGAGTTCCCCAAGACAGAACTCCATGCGGAACACCAATAAGTAGGCTGCGTGTATCTCTTCATTTTCTGGCTGCTTTTCCCAGGCATAACGTTCAGCTGCTATTTTACAAACTTCTAAACTTCGGTACTTCTCTGGCTTATGTTCTCAGTCTGTATTTCCCTCAAGTTTAGAGAACTAACCAGCGTCTCATGGCATCTCCAGCCATACTCTCCCTCACGCTGGTACCCTGCAGCACCCGCTTTGCTGGCATGCAGGTCAATTTTTGCGGGGCTGGATCCTAGAGAAAACGTCAAAGAGGAGAGGCAGGAGCCATGGGCTGGGCTGGTTTGGGGGGATGCAGGGTCAGAGCCAAGGGTTCCCCTACATCCACACGCACCTGCCTTTCTAACAGGCAGTCATTGTGTTTCTGTGTTAAGAAACTACTTTTTCAGCTCTACTTTTTCTCTCTCAGCTCTCTCTTTCCTCTCGCTGGGGCAGTGAGTAGATGTTTTAGCTACCAAGCACACATTCTGTGTGGTTCTGCGGACCCTTTCCTTCATCCTCCCGGTTCCCTCAAGGGGAACCAAGAGCCTCCCCCTGCACCTGGCGCTGGGGCTCGGTGGCACCCCTGCTTGCCCACTCCCCCGTCCTGTCACAAATGAAGTCTGCGGGACTGCGTGCGGGCCGGGCTCCCAGGAGCGGGCCCACAGGCCCCAGCTAACACGAACCTGTTAAACTCTGGAATACCTTTAGTTGCTGGGAGCCGGGAGCTCTGCGTCAGCACACCCACACACCACCCCTCGCAGGAGCGTCTCGCTCTTCCCCTCCGCTTCCCTGCCTGTCTCTGCCTCCACCTGTAGCCTCTTGTCCCATGCTCACCCTGGAAGGTCTTTGGGGCAGAAACCATGGTTTTGCTCTGGATTTGTCAGTGCCTTGCACAATGGGGCCCTGCTCCGTGATCACAGCTCCTGCATGTTATTGCCACATACATAAATAATAACAATAATTAATAATAATAGACTAATTCCTCTGATTTTGATGCGACTAGTCGTGTGAGTAAAGGTGACTCACGGACGTGAGTGTTTGCAGGAACCGCTGCCAGCTCTTGAGCTTTTATTGTGAGTCTTCCAATATTTGGTGTTCTCCTTTGATCCCCAGCTCCTGGGATGACATGTTTCTAGCACTCGTGTTTACACAAGGAAGCTTGGAAATGTGGCCCAGTGCTCCCCAAAGTCTCAGAAGCCAGAGGACAAATCAGAAACTTCCAAAAAAAGTGGATTTTTAATCGCTTTTGAGAAAATCCTGTAATTTGGCAGCTTAGGGAGGGGGAGAGTCTGAGTCATGAATTTTGAGCAGACAAGTTTAGCAACGTACATCTATTGAATTAAATATTTAGGTCCCTGGGAAGACTAGACTTTTACTAACCTGGCTGAATTTACAGTGGAGAGAATATCTGTGGGAATACTCTGTGCTTTTGCAGAATCTGGGCTTTTGTTTATCTGAATGTTGTTTGGTATTCCTCATTCTGTAGTTTTTTGTTTTTACCTGCTCACAATAGGAAAGCAGGAAAATGGGGATGAAAATAGGATAATTAAGGAAAATAAGACTGTGTGAGACTGTTATAACAACTGTAGCAGGTATTTATAAATTGCTGAAAATAAAAAGATAAAAGTTCTTGAATTTATATGCTGGTTAAAAACCAGGTGTTTCTGAAAGTGAATGTCCTAACTCCTGGTACAAAAGTATAAAAGAGCAGGTCCCAAGCTATGAATTCTTGCTTATGAGGCATCCCTGAAGAATGAAGGGTTGGGAGAATAGGGCCCTTTAATTAAATCTGCATCGTTACTTTTAATTGCATTTACTTCTTATTATTTTCTCTTGTTTGCTTTTTTGCATTTCTCTCATCTGAGGTGCTGAGCACAGACTGAATGGTCTTCCTTCTGCTTGGAACCTGACTCAATTTGGAGAGCCGTGGAGTTGTCCTGGCTGGGAGGAGACCTTGGGGACAGCCAAGTGTTTTCCAGGTGGTTGTGTTTATCGCCCAAGAGCTCTCCCAGACACCCTACAAACCGTACCTCTGACAACAGGATCAAGCCTCCTTCCAAACCACACCTGGCCCAAAAGCTTTTCTGCCTGTGTTTTGGAGCTCAGCTCCACATGCTGAACCAGGGTTTTTTGACCTTTTAGGCCCCATTTTCTGACGTTTGCTTATGCAAAGCCCCATTCAGCCCATCTGGCGTTTGCCACACCGGCTCACAGGAAAGGCCCCGGAGCGCATGGCTCCTCAGACAGAACATGAGGTAATGACACCTTACACAGCCCGTTCTAGATAGAAAGAAAATAATTTAGCAAATTGCAAATGATGCATACTTAACTATTTATGCAGCATCTTCCTGTCATCAACCCAAAGCAATTTTACTTCCGTGTTGAACAGTGGATGAAAATGTTCTATAGATTTAACCATTGCGGGAGTTCCTTTTAAGTGGTGCAGTAATCTCTCTCCAGCTAATTTAGTGTTGTAATAAGGCACCACCCTCACAAGTCCTTTGTGTTCTTGTGTCAATACTGCCCCCAAACCATAAGTGCTGGCATCTGCATCTATCATAAAAGTGGGTCTGAAACACAGAAAGACTAAGAAAGGAACAACAAGGCCATCGGCGGAGCGATCTCAAGAGCCTTTTACTAATGCTGGACACACCCGACTTCATTCAAATTTCCTCTAAAATATGATTTTCTTCCTCAACAAATCTATGCTATGGTTTAGCTATGGTTTAACGGCCCTGGCATATTCAACAACAAACCTTTTCTAACAGAATCAGAATGAGATGCACCTGGGGAGCAGGACAGTTCAGTTCGATTCGGTTCTCCTCTTGCCCGGGGGGGTTCCTTGCCCACTGCACAGGATTCGACCCCAACCTGACCACCTCTCTCACCTTGGCATTGAAGACCTTTTAACCAAAGACCTCTGAGCAAAATGTCTCACTTTTTTGCTCTTTTCTTTTTTATGTAACAACACAGCAGTGGGAAAAATCCAAAAGGAGCCTTGGACATCACCATCATTCCTTTTCCCCTTAGGGTTTTCTTTACCAGCATTTGGTAAAACCTTACACAGTTATGGTTCCTGTCTTCACCGTTCTCTTCTTGCCTGAGCGTTCCACAAACAAACAGTTCAGTTGCACAAGATCATGGGCAGCTCAGATTCCACGTGCTCCTCCATCTCCTACCAGGTTTCATCTATTCCCAGTCTTTCTTCAGCTACCATAGCATGTCGCGTTATGATACCATTAGTTGCTGCCCTTGGGGAGAGGACATCCTGCTCACTGCAAGCTCACTGCCCATAAGACATTGGTTGTATTGAGCTGCATATTTCAAATAAATTTCCATGGACTCCAATTGTAGGACACCTTTCATGCTATTTATCACTCAGCAATTAGCAATAATAGCATCCAAACTCATTATTAGGTCGTCCTCTACATCTGCTGTCCACAACTCTTGGTTAAATGCAGAAATTTCTCTCTTAAACCGTACTTTGGTGAATGGTTCTCCTTTTTTCTCAGGGACCTCTATTTTCCACACCAGGGTTGGGGGGATTATAGCTTGGGCAGTGATGTTGTAATTACCTGTGGGGTGCAAGGACACAGAGAGCAAGTATCTGTCACATTCCTTCCTGCGCTGCTGGGCAGTAGTGAGATACGAGCAGGATGAGGTAGTACAAGCCATACAGAATGGAAGTGAAGAGAATATTTAGACTGATGAGAGGGCAGGTGTTGGTAAAGCACACAGCCTACGCCTTTGCTGTAAACTGCACAGTAATGTGTTTTATTCCCACCCTGTACATAGCCCAGAACACGCTCCATCTGGCTAACCTGTGCAAGTGCAGCCTAGGAAAACTCTTACATACCCTTAAAAAATTACTCACACGAGAAAAATGATGCTAAAACAACAGGAGAAGGGCCTGGATTAAAATGACAAAAGCCCACAAATGCATGGTGAGGGCTCTAACGCTGTCCTCAGCTCACCCTGCTGTTTTTTAAATGGAAGAGCAAGGACTGCAAAAGGGGTTCCTGTTGCTCTGAGTCACATGGCAGTAAAGAATCAGGCCTAGATACCTTGTTCCCGACCACTCAGACACGCTTTACACTGGCCTACATGTCACATTCATTCCTCAGAGGGACACTTAATCTCTGGTGAGTGAGGATGCTGTGGTCCAGGTTGACCAGTCCACCAAACTGGACCGAAACAGCCATCTACTTCGTATAGACCATCCACTGGCCATCAGGCACCACAAGCGACCTTTTCCAAACCTAGTGTAGACCAAGGTGCTACCCAGGACCTGCTTCACAACCCACTGGAAGAGTGAAGAAATCACTCAGACACGCACTAGAAAAATCCTGTGGATTTACTTAGTTTCGTAATGGAAAATGAAAAGTAATTGCAAAGGAGGAGGTGGCAGCATTTTTTCAGCTGCAAGTAGAATATTAATCTGCTTTCATTTTTTATCATAAGAGTGGCACAAGTAATCAGAGAGTATCATGTGGTCACTGTTTGTCAAGTGCCACTTTCTCCCAGGCAACTATTTCTGTGCATATGCCCACCTGAGAAGAAATGCATGGGACCATTGTACCCTGGTCCAGATTCTCAGCACAAAGCTGGCGTTGCTTCACCCTGAGAGCAGTGGGGCAAGATCTATAGCGAAGAGGATCAGGCCCCGTGTTTTGAAACTTCAACCCTTTGTTTAGAAATGCATATAAAGTGTATCAGTATGTAAATACAGAATAGAAATAGTGAAACCACGTGGGCCAAATCACAGCTGTACAGACTGCTGCTGATTTTTGGCTGCTACAAATGAGGGTAGACTAGAATTTACTGAGCTCAGAGTCTGTCCTTATCTCTTTTATTTGCCTTAAATATGTATAAAGGTTCAAGCAAAAGACTTGGCATTTAGGGAGAAATATCTGGTGTTTAACCCCAGTTCTGTCCCCAAACTTCCCAGTGACTTCATTATTCTGTGTGTCTGGGTAATATCCAGTGCTTTGGGGCTTAGTCCTCAGGGAGGCCACTAAAGGCAATAAATAAATGCAGAAGAAAACAATAATAAATAAGCAACAACAATAATAAAACTGGAATTCAAGTGTGAAGTTGTATGTCTGTAATAGCCTGCCCGTGTTAGAAAATAATCAACTAAATAGCAATAAATAATAAAAATTTATATTAACAATTCATTTGTGCTGATACAGACCTTGAAGTTAGAGTTCATTATATTAATTTACTAATTAATTAGGCCCTACATCACCTGGCACCTACATAGGCTTTATTGCACTTTATAGATGGAAAACTTAAGAGTCTTGCCTAGGGACACAGTGAATCAGTGGCAGAGCTGGACACAGAACTGGAATATCCTCTGCAACTCTGTTTACAGCATAAAGCTGCTCTGATTTTCTGACTAATTTAGTTCAACAGATGCAATTCTCAGTGTGGAGACTCCAATTTGGGTGCAAGAGGGAGTTATTTTGTTTGAGCTTAAATCAGTTCTTAATTATATCAAGCTAGTTATATAAATGCAGTTTTAAAAATATCCTTGTAGGCATCTACATTTCGGGCCATTGACTTAAAAACACACCTTTAGTTTAAATGCTGCTATTTTGCAGATAGAACCCAAGTCACAACAGTTCTTCAGCTCCTTCTGATCCACATTTCACCAGGAAAGGGAGATGTGCAATTCCCAATGGCTTTCACTGAGCAGTGCAAATATCGGTGCCTGCCCTGGTTTTGGCTAAAGACAGAGTTACTGTAATTTACTTCTACTTCTGCCTTTTAATAAATGGTTTAAACGTCTTCAAAGTCAGGCTTAGCAACCAAGCTTCAATAGCTTCAGGAGTCGCTACTAAGCAGCCGAGCTGCCCTGCTTTAAGTGCTCCCAGCCAAGTTAACTACCAGGTGATAACCCTTCCCCGCTCCATCTCTCAGGTATCACAGAGTGCTTTTATCAAGGCGCATTTATCTATGGTCTCTTCTGAAATTTGATCCCTTCCAATATGTAGCCTGGGCTGACACTTGCTCCCATTCGGTCACCTCACACCCTGTCCTGGACAAGAGGAGGTCGCTTTATTATCTCTGCCTTGCTCAGTGTCTTCTGTGGTCATGCTGGCACCGGGGCATGAGCACAAGGAGTGGTTTGGCCTCTCCTGGTTTTCCCAGGGATGGCATGGGGGGCTTCCCAGGCTGACCAAGAGAGATGGAGGAAAACCAAGGGCTGCGTCAGGAATGCATGAGAACTGCAAGGGATAATGGGAAACATTATTTATAGCCTGAATGCAGAAAACCTCCCCTTCCTCCCCCCCTCGCCAACAGACAAACCCATGTCCAGTAATGACAAAGTCATTACCTTTTTATTATTTTTCAATAGGGTTCAGATGTAGCGTGTCTATTCCTTACAGCCTGTCCTGATCCTGATGGCTCCGGGCTCCCGGCTCAGAACATTCAGCAAAACGCCATCGAGTGGGTGTGGAGTCACCAGCCCAGCTTTAGAAAATTTGGGCCTTACCCTCCCAGCAGCCTGTTATCTCACTTATTAAGGGAGAATTATAATGTTTCCCTTCCTCCCAAGAGGCATTTGGGACTACAATAAAGGCGGTGTGAGAACTGCTGCAAGATCAAAGCAGGGATCCCATTGGAGAAGTTCAGCATAGTGCTGCTCCTGATAAGATATGGTTTTGGGGCCTCTTAATAGAAACTATGGGCTTTTCAATATTTTTTTCTAGCATGAATGCTATCCTTGAAAAAAAGTAAATTTTTTTCATGTGGAAATCCTAAAATTCTGTGATCTTCAGATGCTAAAAGATTGACATTTTTTTTGATTTGCTGGCTATTTTTTTGGATTTGCTGGCTTTTCAAGCTTTCCATCCCAATGTCCTATGTCCCATGACAAGTCCCTATTTTGACACGCTTTTCCTCACTATTTCACCACTGATCATTCTCCATAAAGCTTCCTCCTCTTTTACCTGCTGCTCCTCTGTAACTCAAATCCTCCTTTTTCCTTGCATTTAATCCTCTATCCACGCTTTGTCTTTGTCTCGTGCTTTTTAAATGTCCTTTCCCCACTTTGTATCTCCAGCAAGACCCCTGTGTGCGGGTGTGATAACCCACGTAGCGCCCATGTCTCTGGGATTTATTTTGAGATCTGCTGCTTGTTTATTTATTTCCCTTTTAGCACACCCAGCGAGGCCTGTGTGGCAGGAGATGTGAAGGGAGGTGATTATGGGAGACTATTTCCCCTCGCCGCTCATTCATGACAAACAAAGAGCAATGATTGATGATTAAAAATGCATTCTCTGGGCTTGTTTTCTTTTGTTTTACCATTATGGAGATATTATAAATACTGAATACTAATCAATCCAGACCTGGTGGGACCTCACAGACCTTCTGCAATCCCAGGGCTTTGCTCTTCCTTACAGCCTCTGCAGCTTTCCCTTCCCTCCTTTGTTTCTAAATTAAAACACCTAGAGTCCTCCATCCCAACCAGAAAGGACTGGGTGAACTTTGGATGAATTCACAACGTCTTTTTTGGACTGGCTGGGCTCTCGCTGCTCCCAAAAAGCCACACTCTTCCAGCCTGTGTCTCTGTGTTCAGGCACCCTGACATTCCACTGCCCTTTTCTGCCCTGCAGTGAGGTGAAAACAGAAATTCAGCCCTTGGATCAAAGGAAAATTCCTTTTCTATAGGAAGCCCGGAATGCCACAAATTTGTTTTTAAAGTAGGTGCCTTGTGGAAAGGCGAAGAGATCAGGAACTGCCTCCTCTAAAAAACTCTCATTATTGCTAGCAGGAAGGCTGGATTTCTCCCTGGGCATTTCTGTGCAAAAGCCAGAGTGCCACATCTGATTCCGCAACATTACACAATGTCCAGATAAACAGCAAACTCGGTGGCGCTTGCATTCTTTTATCTTTATTCAGTCAAATTAACCGCTTTCTCTTTCCCTTCCTGCACCCCCTTCTCCCTCGCCTCATTCTCCCTCACTCATGTAAAATAGAGACACATGGCACTGGTCACTGCAAAAATTGATCAAAATCATCTATCCTAACTGAATGAGAAGATTCCTCTTCACTTTGGCCTAAGCTGGTACTTTTCTCTAATCAGCTCTTTCCTGTGAGATTTTTCCAGAACTTTGCTCCCTGCTGAAGTCAACATTAAATCTCCCTCACAGCAACGCTCTCACCGACTCCAGTGGGAGCACAGTTAGGTTGAAGTTAAGCTTTGCAAAAGTCCCCCTCAGAGAGCAGACTGAGGTTCCTCTTCTGCTCTTCACTGCACATGGGCAGAGCCAAGGCGGTGACAGAGACCCTGTGAAGCCAGCAGAGTGTGACAGCAGTGCGAGGGGTTGCCTGTGCAGCTCAGATTACTGAAAATAAACTACAGTGGGCACTGACATACATTTTTCTTAATATGCTTAGAACCAGCCCAGGAATAGCTGAGCTCAGCTGGAGCGTATCAGGAAGGAGAAGGAAGAGAATCTGAGCTGGGCTAGCAAGAAATTTTAGTCTGAACCATATGGCAAGAAATTGCAGTATGTTCTTATCTCGAAGCCTGAGGATTTATTTTATGCACATAATTCCCTGATCATCTTGATGTAGCATCTCTGAGGAGGATGGTGTTACAATATCTAACCACCACCACTTCTGGAAGTTGACAATCTCTCTACCATCTTAACTTTCTTAAATAATTTTAAATATATATATCTGTGTTTATAAAATATCAAGGGCCTGATCCCATTGAAGTCTGGGGAAGGAGTATAATCAGTTTCAGTAGGCATTTGGACCAAGCCCATAGATGTTCTCTTCTCTTTTTAAATATTGTATCTCTGTATTACATCTTTGCATGCTACTCTTCCCTTGCATGCACAGGATCTTCCTCTCCCTTTGAAATCTGTGAAATTTTTGGATGAGAACAGCATTTTTATGTAATCTGGCTTCAAAAATGGAAGCTACCACTCCCAAGTAATGAGGGAGCCTAAAATGCTGATTTGTAGTCAACACACCTTATCCGTGTCTTCAAATTTACCTCCTCTCCCATTCCCAGAGCAGTGTGAAACCAACTCATAGTGAAGGGAGCTTTGCAGCAAGTAATGATAATTAATATGCTTCAGATTTTTTAGTTTAGCCTTGAGTCTGCAAGCAGCCTTCAATTGCAATGTAATTACCACCAGTTCACCAACAATTTCTGCTTTGCAGACTTGTTTCACCAGATCTAGCACGCAGATTGACTGAGGCCACTCTTTGGTGAGCCTCTGCAATGGAATTCTATCTTTACACAATGATCTGTTCAAAAGAAATATTGTTATTGCTATATTTTCAAACATATACACTTTCACCCAAAGATCCTAACTCTCTGGCAGTTTATTTCAATGATAGCACTTAGCATAAGCTTGGCACAGTAAGGAATGCGTGTATATGCATGTCTGTATGTATATGTATGCACATGTACTACACCCACCCACACAAGTTACTAATCCATCGGCTGATGTATTTATGGCTATTTTGCTTATAAACCACTGCCCTCTAAGAAGCTTACAGCCGTCTTCTGCAACCACGGGAGATACTTGCTTGCCTCAACAGTGAAAGTCTGCATTTCAGAAAGGGAAAGACTCAGTCTGTAACCTGGTTGAGGACGGTGACCTTCGTGCACACAAAGATGTCTAACAGACCAGGCCAGGCCAGAACCGCCCCTTGGAAACCTTACCTTTAAGGTTTGCTTTCCTTGCTGCCTGGTTAATGCACTACCCACCCCATTTCTTTGCACTCACAGTGACCCCCAGAGGCCAGTCCCACGGAACAAGAGGAACGACCCTTCCCCCTGGTGTCAGCTGGTGGCCACTCGTTTCTCTCTTCTTCAGAAGGTTAACTCTCATGAAAAATAAACGATGTTTGGCTTCAAGGAAGCATGGTAAAGCCAAAAAGCATCAGTCCAAAACTAGATTAGAGAATAAATCCAGGATATTTTCTCTGGAAAAATGAACCAAAAACCTGAAAGTGAGATGGGAAATACTGCTAAGTCCCACCTGGACACATTTGCTAAAACCAGGGTAGGGCTGCTTTCTGCTATGTGCACCCCAGTGCCAGGAACAGAGGCTGGGGCAGTTCTTCTGTCCACAATATGAAAGAGGCCAGACTGAAAATCGCACTGGTCCTAGGAATATATGAATCAAATTACCAGGTATGACAGCACTGCACAGTACAACAACGCTGGTTAAAGATACCCAAGCTACTGCTGAATAAGTACAGCAAGCAGTGGAAAATTATCCCAGACAGATCACTGTGCTAATAGAGCTGTACCCTTCTGATATCACGCTAGCTCAGGTGTCTCTAAAAGGCACTCACTGCGCACTGGACGTATATACTAAATACTGCAACTGGTACTTCTACTGTTTTGACACTTTGTACCTCAGCATCCTCACCTGTAAAATGGGGCAAAACATCACTACCACATTCAGAAGGAGCTATGAGACTTATTTGATGTTTTTTGAGCCCTGAAACCTCAGAGAAGGGCAATTTATTGTTCTTATTTTCTTGTGATGACACTATTCCCACAGGGATTGTTTATTTCTCAGCTCTGGGCTTCAATTTATTTATTTCTCATTGTGTTCTGGGTTTCCATACAGAGTAATTTCCACTAGCAAAGACTGAAGGGACTATTTTCCCTTTCCGGCTTCAACTTAACAAACGTACAGGCTGATAAATCCTCTTGTGAAAATCCTACAGGGTGAAACAGGCTACAGATCAAAGGGAAGAAACATTTGTCCTCTAGTATGATACCAATACCAGCAGAGCTTCCTCACCTTCAGAAAATGATCCTTCATAAAAGCTTGTGTCCCACCCTCCCACTCTCAGTTCCCAGACCCAGACTTCTGACTTTGCCACACATTTCTGCCACCCAGATCTGTCAGTGGAATCCGGCTCTATTGGCATTAAAGGTTCCATTTCCTTGTGAAAGGCACCTCTGAAAACAACAGGAAAGGAGCAAGCAGAGAGAACAACACTGGATCCCAGGCTCTGTTCGGTACTTGGAGCTTGGGGAGAAAACCCAACCAGCTCTGTGTAAGCAGGCCTAGCTCCACCTGGGAACACCCTATAGAGAGCAGCCACCTCAGTCTGTGGGGTACTCAGATCTGTGCAGGCTTTCCCTCTCTGCTTTGGTCTGGTTCCAGGTAGCTCTCCTTCCTGTTCCAGCAACACAAACATTCTGTACCTGAGACACCTGTGGAAATACAAAGGTCACTGCACTGCTGCATGTGAGTGTTTGCCAGAGATTGTTCACAAGCAGAAGGAAGACACTCAGCACAACCAAAGACCTGCTTAGGTATGATCTCCATGTGGTGGGTTCAGATCTGGGAGAAGGTGAGAGCAGAGTCCCAGGTAACCTCAACTCAAATCTTGTGCCTTCCACGTGCTGGAGCAGTTATAAATTCCAGTTATTATAAATGTCTCACAAATGGTCTCAAGCTTACTCCCAAAGTCCTTGCTCTAACTGAAGTATCAGGGAAGGTGCTGAAATGGAATTTGTACAAAACCTGACCAAAGGAGAATGGCCAGGCCATTTACACAGCTAAGTCAGACAGGACATTTAAGGTGGAAAGTATCTGGCATCTTTATATTTCACTTGACTCTAATACACATGGCAGCCACAGGCTGGAAGAGTAGCCGAGCACATGCTTAACCAGAAGCACTGGAAAGGTCCTAAGTGGTACCAGAGTTTTGAGCAATTATTGAAACAGCTACTTTCAGTGATGTATCTTACATTCTTAAGTTCTGGATCATGATTCACAAACACAGCTATTCCCTTCAATCAATTTAGGGGAAAACTATGAGTTTTGTTTCTGCTTATCTATCCTCTGTCATTAAACTGCTTCTCTGTGGGACTGTTACGAAGTAATCTGAATGTCCACAATTGGCTTGTGTACTTGAAAAAGTAGATACTACAGTTATGGCATGAAAATTTGCAGGAAAGGTTTGGGGATTGCCTGTACATTAAGGGTATGTACAAATTATCTGAAGCAGCTGAATTAATACAGCTTAATGTTCCACTCTGAGAGGCAATGCCTGGCCATACTCCTGACCACTTGTAATGGTAAAGAACAATGTATTTGTCTGAACCAATATAAACACCAACATGGTTCAGCCAGGCAAATTTTACTCTGGAACTGCACTGACAAGTACTGTAGCAACTTTACTGGTAACCTATTAAGTTGAGGTTTGATGTGAATCATACCCTAATACCAATAAATTTGGGTTGGTGCTAGTGGAGACACTGCCTTTCCAGGATTGAAGCAGTTTATCAGTTTCAATGGCTTATAACGATAAACCAGGTACATATCAAACTGTGCCCAGCAGACTTGCAGCAGTTTTGGAAGTCCTGTCTTTAGTTGAAGAACTTCATTTTAAACTTCAGTCTCCCTAAGACTTAGAGCACACTTAGTCAATGAACGTGCAAACTGGAGCAAACTGGGGTAACTTCCTGCCGGTGAATGGAAAAGTAGTGTGCGCTAAAGTAGCCTTTGCCTCTGGTTATTAAAATTAAACTCTGATCATCAACACTTAGGGAGAGCATCTCAAAATTGACTGTGTAATTTCAGGGGCTCAGTGGGAACAATGATCAGAAATCCCTGTAGGCACTTTTATAAAAACACCCCCTATGAGTGTAGCTAAAATGGAGAAAACAATTCAGGTGAAAAATTAAAAGGAAAACTCCAGAAAGCTTAGGTGAGAGGCAGCTGCTAATCAGTCCAAAAGGGTGGGGAAGATAAATTATTGCTATAAAGTGGACTTATGTTCCCTTACTTGTGAATGTTATCATCTTTGATAAGCCACATACATGCATATTTTATATTTCTATGTTAAAAAGCAAAGTACAATCTTATGAAAAAAAAAAAAAAAGCCCAATAACTGCAAGGCAGGACTGCCCATGGAGGCAGGTGTGTGTGTTCATGAAACGCTCCTTCCTCCCTGCCCCAAAGAGCCTGCCTTTATAGCCTGGTCACGAGCTGAAGTTACTGTAAACATGGCCTTCTAAAGTCACCAAAAAAGTTCAGCACCCCTTGCAGGAAGGATCAGTTTACACCATCTAATTTTTCTGTCTGACTAATACATTAAGTCAGATATCGTTTCCTGCTCGCAGACCGTTTATACATTCACCCAAGCTTTCTCCCTGTCCTCTCCTGGATTACTTCTTGAATCTTTCTGGCCCTTCTTTGTTCCCTGTTCTTCCACTCTGCTCATTAATTTTTCCCACAAGCCATCTCCCCTGAGCTTTTTCCAATATGAAGCCAAGCACCTCTATGAGTATCTGCAATTCCCTCTGGCCCAAATCCTGAGAGACCATTCAGTTTATATTCCAGAAAATTTCTATCATAGCCACTGGGAACACTGAGCTTCCAGCACGTTTCAGGATCTGACCAGCAGAAAAAGCTCAGGGAGGAGAGCACAGCAGCAGCCAGACTCCAGAAAAGGGGATAATCTCAGTGTCCATTGGTGACAAGCACACAAAATCCCCGCTACAACTGCGAGGAATGGGAGTGCTCTGGGGTGTGTGTCTGTCCCTGGGCAAAGAGGCACTAAACACTATCTCCTGTGCTTATACAGTCAGAAGAACTTCGGGGCACAGAATGGCTGTTGCTGCTACCAGAGAGATGGCAGCCAGAACACTTAGGATTAAAGGAAGGCAAGGAAGAAGGGGCTGGTCTTAAAAAAGCAAAGGTTGCCACTATGGAGAGAGATGATCAAGTGCCTGCAGTGCTGTACCAATCTGCTGAGAAGCCGAGGAGTTGTACTTCCCTGGGAAGTGGAGAACACGCTATGTGCTGCCCACACCTCCATGCTGCCCACAGGGGGCAACAGTGCCCAAAATATTTGAAGGTGGGCAAAATTTAAGCAATCCCAGCCCCCAACAAGCATGGCTCTGATCCAGACACCTGTCCAGTCACCCAGTCTCATTTTGGCTTATTCTTAATGGGTCAACTCGGAGAGGCTTACTCCAGGAAATCTACCATTGATTTCAGCTGGATTTTACGGCCTCCCTGGTCTGGACTTGAACAGCTTTCATGGACTGTGGTGGGTATCTGCTGCTCTCTCACCGTGTCACGGGGCTGGAAGGAGAGGGTGTCCTATTAGCTCATGTGCTGTGAGGCTGCAGCCCCTTGGATGATCCTGGCTGGAATTTCACTAGTCCCAGTAAAGCTCCCTGCAGACAGAAAGGGGAAATGGCTCTGCGCTCTGTTCCCCTCCTGCACCCAAACATGGTATCTGCGTCCAGGGAACAATGACTTAAAAAGGACTTCAAAAACAGGCATTATTTGTCATCTGGAAGAGCTATAAAAAGAAACACTTCTCAAGTAGTGAGTGTGAATACCATTACTTTACAGATTCAAGGGAAAAAAAGCAGATAACCTTGGGGAGACCCGACCTTCAAACAGGTTCAAATAACTTTACCATGCTTTCCCTTCCTCTCTCCTACACAAGCACAAAATTACATACGTGCACATGTGCCTGCACGTATATACTCCCCCATAAACACGAGATTTTAGACACATGTATGTCCCTCTCACACACACACACACTCACACACACTCACACACACAAAGCCTCTTGCACATGTTCTCACGCACAGGCACTTGCCCACATTCATGTTTCCACCCTTTTTTTACACTTGCAATTGCCCTCTCGTGTGCACACACGCACAGAAAGCACAATAGGCAAAGGCAGGATGATAACTGCAAGAGAAAGATCAGACCTCTCAATGCTGACTGCGTTCGAATTTATTTTGGAAAGGAATTCCAGTGTTTGTTCCATACCCAGAGTGTTTGGATCATCAGAATATAATCCCATGAATTTACATAGTTAAAAATCAGACTACCTAAAAATTAAAAGCCCTTACTTTTGCAGTTTTCTATCCTTTCAAATCCAGCTTTCCAGGCAGCAACAGATCCCAGCAATACTTGCAAAGAGAGGTGCACGCCTGTCTGAGGAGAGTCGCTATCTGTGAACAGATCCACATCCCAAGCAGGACTTTGGAAGAGATTATTGCAATCAAGGGTCTCTTCCAACCTATATGATTCTATGATTCCATGATTCTAAGTCCTCCATCTGCCACTGGGGCAGATCTGCGTGGCTGGTCCCTTGTGCATCCCTAATTGTCTGACTGGCCATCTTCATGCACTTTGCACATGCCTGGGGTACATACAGCAACCCACTCTGGCCTCTATCTGGTGGAATCAACTAAGACAAACATTCTTCTCTATTATTTTCCACATCAGCTGAGTATTTTGCTGAGGAGGGACCTGCTTAAGACCTTGGCAACACTAACAACAATGCTCTCTGCTCCTTTGCTTTGAAGAAAGTAAGTACCTCAGAGTTCAGTGCACATACTCAGTGGCCTTATTCTCTGGTGTATTTGACCCCTTGACTATACAGCAATTTCAGCTTGAGGTACAGGTGTTTGGTACTTCAGAAAACCAGACCCTACCAAGCTCACCCCACAGCACAGAGACAGACAGTGCTGTTTCCTACCCTGGTCTGGTCTCTCAGATAAAGTAATGGTGCTGTGGCACATGGTGTATGTTTTGAAAATAAAATCTTATATAAAGCACAGTATTATTTCACAAGTATGTTAACTGAGAAAAAGAACTTAGAAAAGTTTTCCCTTGGACCATGCACTAAAGAAATGGCACAGCAGGGTGAGGAACTCAGAAATCCTATTCCCTAGATCCTGCTATACCCATTAGATAACATAGTGTCCCTCCTTGCTAGGGAAAACAATGATTCCATCATTTCCACAGGGGGTGAGTTTGGTGGGAGGCAGGGCTACAGCCAGCTTTGCATTCACTTCTACTGCAAAACCAGGTACATTACACATCTCATTTGGAACTCACTTAGCTTAATTTCAAAAGACTGGATAACAACCATGCTGGACTTTTCCCTTGTGTGGTTTAACTCTGCTCTGCATCATCCTCTGGGGAAATGTAATAAAATCAATACAGCTGCTCTATATTTTACCCATGCCCTGAGGCCCAAAATTCAGTGTTTTGTGAATTTTGGTAGCAATTAGTAAAAAATTCATGCTAGCTAGTCAAAAGAGCCCTGTTTGGGCAAAAGAAATCTAGGAAAGAAACTCAGTGTATGGCCATAGTTGTCAGAACCACAACAAGGAGGAGAAACATTTGAGTTGATGTCCTGCTAAGGTCCTCTCAGCTGGGAGTAAGCCTAGGCAGGACTATGCTTTCCCTACATCATGTATTTTTTCAAGATTTGTCAGAAGACTGATAAAAAGTAAAAACTGAAGGCCAAAAGGCAAAGAGAACCCAGGGCAGGATCAGGTGCTCAACGGCTTCTTTCTAATGCCTTCTGCGAGAAGAGAGGAAAGGCCTTTGCAGGGTCGGACAGCAACTGCAAAACTCAGGATGAAAACCCACAGCCCGGTTCCACCTGCCTCCATACACACCCATAAACCTCAGCTGCTGGCTCCCTGCAGCTGCTGCTGAGCCTCTGAGGGGTCACAGAGGGAAAATCTACGTCTGGAGCACTCACAGCACAGGCTGGCTTGGGGCTGGGGTGGCAGCCACTAGAGTGAGAGCCACTGAAGTGGTCCTGTTCTGTCACACGGGTTCTGCCTGTCACACAGGCCCAGGTTTTAAACTCTACTTGCTGTCCTGGAGAGCTGAGATGACAGCACTTCAGCACCAGTGCTTTTTCTGGCAGTTACAATGCTGTGTTTTCTCCAGTTCACAACTGAAACCAGCCAAGCAATCCAAAACCTGGTAAAGGCTTCTCTCGCTCCTGTTTTCCATGGTCTGTCCTTACAGAACAGGCTTACCTGCTCTTTAGTGGGTTTGGCAACGGAAGGGATCAGACTTGTACTTTTATTGCCCACTGCAAGGGAAGCAGCCAGGGAATTCAGGAGAGTAGAAGAAAAGAGAAGACAGGCTATTAGAATTTGGGCTGCTGGTCTGAAAGGTCATCTCTTACTATACACTTCGACCAAAGAGAACTGCGCTGTTGTTAAAACAAGAAGCAATGTCAACTGTCACATGAAATTCATCACTGAGGAGACTTGACAGGACTTTGAGAAGCTCTTTGGGTCAGAAAGCAATGCCTGGCCACTGAAAATGATCCTTCTGGCCCAGACATCGATAGCAATGCCTTTACTGACTTTCAGAGAGGACAAGAACACTCTGTGGTCTGGATGACAGCTGGATAACCCCTTTTGGTTATCTACTACAAGGGTTTTTTCAACTTGTAAAGCAACGGGAAGATCTCTCTCAGCAGGTCTGGCTGACTAGCAGAGAGCCCCTTTGGGCTGGAGACTCAGCAGGAAAGGCCTGCGCCTTGCTCAGTCTCAGAGTATTTCCAGCTTTAGAACAGAAATGATGTTGAGACCTTCACAGTTTGCTCCAGAGGATGTGACAAAAGGTCTCCAGAAATCTTGTGAATGGCCAGTTGTGTCTTTGAGCACTGCCTGCCTCCACTGGCATCACGGATGTGATAAAAAACTTGCAGTGGAATGGCAGTGAAGCAGAAATTTAAAAAAAAAAAAAAAACACTCTAGTGCCTGACATTCTTTTTAGGATGCCAATAAAAGATTATGTTACCTGTAAAATGTGCAAGCTGCTTCTAGCACTGCACCTCTCTCCTCTCCTACGCCCTTCCTCTGAATCTGTACTACCCCAGCAGTGGGCAGAAACTCAGGAGAAGTGAGCACCAGGGCAGGAATGTCACAGACAGACCCTCAAGACTAAATCAACAGTTAAAGGAAACAGTCAGTGAGAGAGGTGCTGGAATCCAACAGCTTTGCCTCCTGCACCATTTACAGCCTTGGTGATTCCAAGGAAGCTTTGGCACTTGCTGATTGAGTTTTGGATCAAGCTTTTTCTCGACGGATTTTCTAGCAGCCATGTCAAATATGGCACAGGTATGAGGAAAGATGAGGGAGATTAGGCTGGGAGAAAGAAAACGCAGTCTGCAGACTAGGTCAGACTCACTGTGTCAAATTCAGCCCTGAGAGCGTTCCAGTGGGTTGTGTTTGTCCCAGTACGAGCTGTTTCAGCTGCCTCACACTCGTGCATAGTGAGAAGTTCAAGGGCAAATGCTTTGATTTGGAAAAATCTTCCTGTTTGCCAGAGACATAAACTATTCAGTGAGGTGCTCAGAAAGTTTGTCTGCATGTCTTTTCGCTTGAGTTTTCCTGTGCATTTGGGATGCTCCTGCTATTGGGATCTCCATATGTAATATAGATTAAATACAACTTTGTGCTGATGCAGTGAATTTCATCAGAGGATCTCACTGAGTTCACAAATTAATTAGTTAAACTCTCATGGCACCCTACCGCTAGTATCACCGTCTTATTTAGATGGCAACAGAGGCACTGAGAACAAGCTGCCTTATTCTGGACCACCCAGAAGGTCTGCAGAAAAGCTGGAAAAAGAGCTCTGCAGGCCTGATGTGAAGTCCCTTCTTCCACCAATTCCCTCCCTGCCTGTTATCGCACGGGCTAAGGAGCTCTGTTGCAGCCTAATATAACATGAAATAGTTCAGCAGAGGAGATTTTTGAGGGAGGATACAGAATCGCTTTTGGGCAGTGAACTATGATAATTAGGAGGCATCTGGCAGGGGGGAAAGCCAAGGTTTATTCCTTGGTCTGGATTGAATTGTACAGATAATGCCTACAAGTCTAACTCTGGCAGAGGACACCTTGGACTTGAGCTTTGCTGCTTTCATCTGCCTTGCAGCGCCTCCAGCGAACAGGATTTATCTGAAAGAGGCATTTTCCCTGTGGGAAGCTGCTGTGGTGCCTTTAAGATTTGGAGTGATGCCCTCTGAAAGGGAAGCAAGAATATTTCAGAGGGACTCTCTCCTTCAGGAAAAAAGCCCAAACCATGTCTTTCCAAGACAGGGTCAACTCCTCAGCCCTTTATCTGGAAGCACTTACTATACAATTAATGGAAGGAACTCTCATCAAATGAGGGACAAATCATAAAATTAGGGAGATGGAAATTAGGCATGGACAAATGATCCAGGTGCAGGGGAGATTTATGGGCGAGGTTGTATTATAGCTAATGATTTCTGCTAATGATTCTCCAAAGTATAAAGTGGCACAGAGCCCACTCTCAATGGGACGAGAGAAAATCCTGTGTGCAGAGTGAAGGGCATTCCTCTTGGGAGCAGAAGCTGGACCCACAGCATGGCAGTAGCATGGGACCACTCTCTCCACCTCCTAACCCAGAGATGCTGGTTGTGGAACTCACCAGCCAGAAGGCTGTGAGAACAATGGGGGTCTCTCTGCCATGATAAAAGTCATCCAAAAAGGAGCACCTTTTCCCATGTCTCTCCCTCAGCTGCTTCCAAGAACATCCTATCCCAACTCTTTACACCATCTTCTTTTTCCTGAAGGTGCTCCTAACATAGCATTCAACAAAACAAGGTGGGTCAAGTCAAGCTCTGTGCTCACCAGAAAGGATTTGCCTCAAGGGGGTAGGATATTTCATTAATTCTCATTTTCTGTTTGGGAATCTCTCCTACTAAATTATTTCACCTTCCCGCTGCAGAGCAGCAGAGCTCCATCATAACCCTGAAACCACACGGTTTGGTGCCATTGGCGACCTTGCAGGGGGTGCACTCAATCCCACTGTCCATGCCATTGACAAAGATGTTAAACAGCCCCAGTCCCGGTCCCAACCCCTGAGGAACGCCACTCATCAGCCTCTAAGTCCTGGTAAATTCTGGGTCTTAGAAGGGTTGGGAACACCCTTTGCCATCTTTTGTGATGAGGGGTGTAGTCTCAAGAAATGAGGCTCTAGAAACTTGGGCTCTGTGCTTGGCTCTGCCCCTACAGACGACATCCCACCTCTTAGCACCTCTGTGAAAATAATAGTCATTGTGAAATGAAAATAATGATCCTGACCTGCTTCACACAAAGCTTTGAGATTTAGGGATAACAATGAGGTGTTCTGGTAGCTAATCCAAGTGGAAGATGTTATTAATGATTTGTAACAATCAGACTCTTAGTAAGCAATTCAGCAACTATTTTCAGCCACAAAAGCAGTGTTATTCCAAAACTTAAGAATGAGTTTTCATTTTTCAGGAAATGGAAATTATAGGATCTGAATTTTTGGAAGAAAATGCAGGAAGGGAGAGTTGTAAGGAGATTCAAGTTCCTTTCCTACTGTTGGGGGGGTAGAAAGGACAATTAAAGCTGTGCTGCCTTGCCCTCCCCTGGGAGCCCTGTCCTGCCAGCACCAGTGATTGGTAGTTTGGACTATTACTTCACTGTTCTTGGAGTAATAAAAATTCCTGGTGTTTTTCATTTGGAGCTCTGATCACGAATGGCACAATGATTCACAGAAATATGGGTAGGATTGGATGCCAAAACAGTACCAAGTAAAATCTGCTGAGCTAGTGGGTTCCTGTATTGTGCGTTGTGTTCTCCCCCTCCTCAAAGGAATTGGATCTATCTGCCTCAGGAAGGAGATGAACAAATGAGGGAATGGGGGGGAAATGGAAGTTGCAGTGGCTTAAATCAGTAGGTCAGTAGACATGTGGGTCATCAGTGGATGTTAGCAACTGACACTGGGAAGTGATACATGCAGAAAAACCATAAAGGAGATATCCTGGGTCTTAAAGCATGTAGCAGCCTAGGAGGGCTCAGGACAGGAGAGAGTTAATCTTGTATGTCCAATCTCTCAATGAGCCACTCCAATCTCTATTAGCACAGGAGACTCCTCTTCAGGGCTTGTTTCTGTTTATGCCCTATTGGATGTATCCTAAACTTGGACCATATACCAACAAGTACCTCCTTCCCTCAGCATAGTCATTAATTACAGTCAGGGTCCTAGTCTAGCCTGTAATTTGGTACATAAAGATTGCTTCAACAGCCCTTTTGTACCCACAGCCTTTGAAGGAATAGAGTTTTGATAGAGACCAAAGAAAGCTTCAAGTCTTCTTCTGCTCCTACTGGGAAGAGTTTCGATTAACATTGACTACATACACCTCAGAGAGCCATACACCTCAGAGAAGTGTCTCACAGAAAGGAAAAGACTGCAGGATTGATGAACAAGGAGAGGAGGGTGGTTAAAAATTAAGAATATGGAAAAGAAAATGTTCCCTAGTATTATCTTTATGTCTTGTTTTCTCTCCTGTGTATCTTTGCCCTATCCTTAAGCCTGCTCTTAGTCATGGTTTTGGGTTTTCTTCTTCTAATAGGAATACTTGTTTCCTACCTCCTTTCTTTTGTCTTTCTTCCTGTTAAGAAGGTGAGGTTGAGCAGTTCTCCTGTAACTAAGATGACATTCAGAGTACTCATCTTCCTGGATCTGCTCTCACCCACCACACAACCCCATGCCAAGTAAATTTCCCTATACCTCTGACAGGGAAACAAGCCACCATGAGGCTCCACACAATATTTGTGATTGCCAGGCTATTTAAGATTCAACACCGATGGGCAGCACTACAAAACATTTCAGATGGACAGACAAACAGATAATGCTTGTGCTTAAATAGAAAAGCTTTGAGTAGACAAAGACGTTGTAAACTTCCCTTTCTTTTTATCAACCTGGGGCTGGTTTTGTGCTCTGATTAAGCAGAATGAACTGGACAATCTGAACAGGATTGACCGTATGAGGAAAAGGGTCAAGGTGAAAAGGGTCAAGGTGAAAAGAGTCAAGGTAAAAAGGGTCTCCTAAAGTCAATAAATTAAAACCTACAATCTAAGTATACTCTCTCCAGTTCTCTCTCTCTCTCACACACACACAAAGTAAAAAAAAAATCCCAAACCCAAAGCTAAATAATCTCTATTTATTCATATCACGCAACATGTCCAGGAAAGTATTTTACATTCTGCCAAATTTTCTCTCTAGGTTCCTACACCTTTGCCAGCCTGTGCAGTGCTCAGCTTTGCCACATTTCATTTTGCCACTGTGGAAATGGACACTCAACTGAAGTTGCTCTGCAGGACTGCCACACAGCAGGTACTGCCTCTGGTGACACTGGAGGATGTGCTTTACCCCACTGACCTCAAATAATTTCCAGAGCAACATTTCAGCATGTTCTGAAGGTCACGAAGATGTATTGCTTGGATAAGCTCTGACTAGCTGATGTCCTTAGTGTCATTAGGGTCTCAGCAAAATAGGAATTTTATCTGTTGCATCCCAGTCAGAGTTAGGACTGACTGCCTTTCTCAATCTGCTCTGCTTTTTTGTAAATCTCAGCTGCCGTGTCTACTAGGTACTCTGTTTCTAATAGAAGAGTAAATTCTGAGGTCAAAATGGATCAATGAGATCATCTAACTAACTGAGATTAGCTGTGCAGAGATCACCATGCTGCATGCAGAGTCCTAGTTCAGAGTTCAGTGGGGTCTAGTCCTAAATTCCCATTGTTGCTGACCCACCCTCTCCTGGGCCAGCTCCTTTAACATGTTCAAGGAAAGTTCGAATTTCAGTCATCACTCAATTTTGCCTCAGGGTAGAGGATGGACTACATACTTTCCTCCCTCCCAGGAGACATCTCTGTCCATTTCTATGATTATCACGCTGGAAAGGATCCCTTTAGGTCAAGCTCACAACCACCTTGAGCTTCTTTCAGGGAAGAATAGTGTACACATTAGCCCACTCATTATGCATTTTTCCTGCTGCATCTCCATGTTTTATTCCCTCAAGGGTATTACAAGTTTTGACCATAGGAGCCTACTTCAGCAGCCCCTACCCACACAGACAGACCCTCTGCAATTAATAGCAGCACAGCAGCCTGCTGGATGCTGAGACCTCCCAGCTGTGGGTTAGGGGACTATATATATCGTGCAATTTGTGTGTCCATAGTGGTATTGATCACAGCATTTGTAATGTTTCTCCACATACAAAGAGCAAACGGATGCTGTCAATCAGAATAACATTCATTTCAGATTACACTAACAAGCTAACTATAAACAAAATCTCCATGAGGCAGCTGTGTGTGTGAGTGTGTAACTCTCTTTTTCTTCCTCTTTCCTCTGGTATGCTGCAATGAAATTAACACAAAATAGTCCTTAAGAGCTAACAAAGTGCAAATAATGCTTAGCTCTCAGGTAATGCTTTTCATTTGCAACTCTCATGGCAAACTTCATTACCCAGATTGCGCAGGCAGGGTGGCCGGGACACAGAGGGACAGGGTGGTGTGCCCAAGGCTGCAGAAGAAGTGGCAGAGCTGGGAAGAGCCCCCCATGACCCTCCACCCTCAGACAACAGACACCCAGGTAAGACCTCCTGCTGGAGCAGACAAAAGGTCCTTCTCTTTGCAGGCCTGCTCTTTAACTTCTTTGTCCTCTTGTCAGATTTTATTCCTGAGCCCAGATGGACCTGATTATTGTGATTACTCACACATCACTGTAAGGTGAAGTATACAGCTTCACCCCACTGACTAAGGAAAATAAATAGGACTCTCTCCCCACCACCCGCACCCACTCCCACACTTTCCCTCGAACTTGAAATAAAAAACCTGCAAAAAGATTCCCGACGGCTTTGTCAGGGCGGGGGGATGGTGAGGATTGGTACAGTATATAACATCTCAGCTCTCCCGGATCAGTCACGCTTCCTAATTCAATAAGGTGAGAAGGAGCATAATTTGATCATATTTGTTTTGCATCACTGCAAAAACAGAAAATGAGGGGCTGCAGAGCTGCACCAATTTACTTCATCCGACCTTGATTAAAAGAAAATTAATTGCCGCATCTCTCAGGATATCTCAGGCAGCAGCCAATGGCTCTCCAGAATGNAAAAAGAAAAAAAGAAAGAAAGAAAGGGAAAAAAAGAAGGAAAAAACCAGGGAGTGAGGCACCGAGAATCTTTGCCCTTTCATCTCGTACCACAACGGCCTTAGTGGAAGTGGTGTCAGGCTGAGGGAAAGAAAGCCAAGCGCTCAGGAAATCATGGGAAAGTCAACACAGGTTTTCCAGGGTTTTCCATCTAAATTTCCCTTCTGTGTTTACCACCAAATTCCCAACCGTTGGGGACTGTACCAGTCTCATAAGGTCTGTCTTGTGAGGCTGCAGGAGCAAAGCTGGAAGGATCTCAAGGCAAGACTTGGCTTAGGGGCAGCTGGTAATAGGACACAGAGGCTTTTTTTGCTGTACTTCCCCATTCACTCAGAGCCAGCCTATGCTAGAAATTATTTATGGTAATGTCAATTAGGGCCATGATTTTTTAACTGTATTTCTACACTGCGAAAAGCTGTAGTGTAGCTGCAGTGATACAGGAACCAAAGTGCTTTTACCAAGATAGCTGATTTCCCTCAAGAAACTAATTTAAGCTATGCCAAGCCAACAAAAGCACTCTTTGGCTGATCCAAGCTCTGTCTCACTAGTAGGATGCACTGACAGCAATACCAGCCAACATGTTCCAGTGTCAATTAGGAAAGACAGTAAGATGGTGTAATGGCTCTGGGATAGTCTTAAAGAAAGACAGAGGAATACATTTCAAGTATTACTCCAAAACCCTTTCAAGGGGTATTCAAAAGGGCTAGCTTTTGCCCAGTGAACTTTAGCCTTAACCTTCCAAAGCCAAGGAAGAAAACAGACTGTGCCAGAGGCTAGGTTGGCTGAATCCCAGTGGCTAGGCTGGCTTCTGCTCTGACTTGCCATCTAGGCAAGTGTGTCCCTCTCTCTGTCTATACAGGGAATGCAGAAATTAACCACAATAGGCCAAAGACAACCTCTCTGATGTCTTTGTGGCTGCCCTGTTCCTGGAGGTGTTCAAGACCAGGCTAGATGGGGCTTTGAGCAATCTGGTCTAGTGGGAGTTGTCCCTGCCCACAGTATTGGGGTGGGAACATGATGATCTTTAAGGTCCCTTCTAACCCGAACCATTCTATGATGCTATGAACAGCCTCCATAAAGACTCCACCTAGAGGGAAGACCCTTTCAAAGACTCACTTGCACCGTAAAGTCAGTGACTCCCCAAATAATACAATGCACCTCCTACAATACTTATACTTTTAAAAGTAACGTACAAAAGACGAAAAAGCGTCTGTTTTCAAAACAACATACGTGTGCTTTTTTCTTATTTGGTCCTTCAGGTTCAGCCATTGGAGTCACAATTTAGTAGAGAGGGGTTGGATATTAGTTCCTGTTCACTGGCTATGCTCCGTGCTGGAGGTCAGTAGAGGCCATTGACTAAATAAAGAGCAAGGATTTCTTTTGACCTGGCTCCTATTGACTGGATGCAAAGGGATGAGAATTGGCAGCTGGTGGCTGCCCATGACCTTGCCCATTCTGTCCACGCTGCTGGCCCAGGCTCCACGTTCTCCAGCCACCTGGAGACCTTGCAATCCCTCAGCCTGGGAACTTTCAGCAGCACTAAATTCTCACACAAAATTTCTGATGGGAAAGAAAGATGACGACTCTGGCTGATCCAGTGCAATTATCAGATCAGAAGCGCCTGCTGCAATCCCACTCAAATCTGTATTAAAAATTCATTTCAAGTGTTCTTTTCTTTTTTTTTTTCCTTTAGCTGCAAGTAGAAGAATTTACCCAGCTGTTTTATTAGGAAATTAAAGGGCACATTTTTCTAAGCAATGCACTGGAATTCAGATGGACCATAACCATGACTAGTGTTAATGTGGGAAAGGATGTATCTGTCCTCAACTTCCAACCATCAATCCATCCCACTGCACACATCCCTGTATTAGCCATAACCCAAGCAATGCTAAATCTTAGACTCTTAAATATCACAGGAATATAGGATTAGAAGGGAGCTCTAGGGGTCACTTAGTCTGGCCGCTTACTTCTATACAAGACCAACTAGAGCTACATCATTCTTGTTTGCACAGCCTGTTCTTAAAACCTCCCTTTGATGGAGATTGTCCAGCCTACCCAGACAATCTATTCCAATGTTTAACTATCCTTAACATAAGAAAGTTTTTCCTAATGGCTAACCTAAATCTTTCTTGCTGCAATTTAAGCCCATTATTTCTTGCAGTTTAATTCTTACTTCCTGGGTAAGTACTTCCTACTTACCTCCTGCAGACATTTCTGCACAAGTCTCAAAGTTTTCATCATTTAAAATTTCGAAATTCCATCCTGATAAAGGTCAATCTATTCCACACAAAACCAGAAGAGATGCCCAGTCCCTTCTGAGATAAAATGGAAACCAAACAGATCATTTCAGAGACAGAAAACTTTTGTGCCACAGAAGATTCCCATTTAAAAAAGAAACTGCAATGATTTAAATCTGTGTTTTTACAAATAAACTAAGGGCAGAGTGTTTGTTGTTTCCCTGCTGGAAACCTGTAGCTTAATGTACACACAAGCTGTTGTTTTGGAATGGGTGGTAAATGGTATAAAATAAAATAAAATAAAATAAAATAAAATAAAATAAAATAAAATAAAATAAAATAAAATAAAATAAAATAAAATAAAATAAAATAAAATGGTTGGACTTGATGATCCCAAGGGTCTCTTCCAACATAAATGATTCTATGATTCCAAAATAAAATAAAACAAAACAAAACAAAAGGCACAACTATTTGCTAAAGAGTCCTCATTTAAACACAAATATTTTGGGCACCCATAGGCCTGTCCTGGTTGCTGAAATCAAAGAAATGATCCCCACTGCAGTTTCCTCCACACACAAAGCAGTGACAGATTTTACCCAGATTCCCAGCTGCAGAGTAGAAGATGGGTGATAATTAGGATGGATGAGTACAAAGAGCAAAACTGGAATTAGATCTGATTTTCTCGGTGCTCCAGGATGCAGAAATATAAACCTTTGATTTGGGCGGTCACAGAGCTTTACAACAGCAACCGCAAGGCCCAAAGACAAGACAAGAGGCTGCACAGTGTCTAGTTCTGCACCGGCTCCCTCAGGCCACAGAACGCCAATGAAAGCCCCCAAAAAGAGAGCTTTCCCTTTGGACCCCTGCAGTCCCACTTATGTTTCCCAGGTTGCAGGAAAATTTTATTTCACTTATGAAATGGTGAGAATCTGCTTGTTTAAATTAACTGCCCCTTTGGGTGCTTTTGCTGGGCAGTCTTGTAGAGAAAAGAACAGTTTGAAGCTCTGATTCTGCAAAATTTGAGGTGGCACTTAGCAATAAGCAACGCATCAAATCACACTGAGGCCAAAAAGGGTCTTCCTGTGCCAGAACTTAAGCCTGTCTGTGTGAGGAATCAGAGACCAACAACGCAGTTTGGGGAAACAAACACACTTTATACATGAAATCAAATTAACACTCTTATGGTCACGGAGACAGTAGAGTCAACCAACCATGAGAGTTACAGTGGAATCAACTTAATTAGCCCTCCTGTTTTTAACTAAGCAGTCCATCTCCTCCAGAAAAAACCCTGTAGACTTTAATGGAAATGGAGTTGCACAGAAATTTTCCTAAAACCCTCCAGTCAAATGGAGAATGAGGTCCAATTCAGCTTTCAAATCATTTTACAGATTGCTGTAGGAAAGACAGAATCCTGTACTGAGCAGACATCACCCATCAACAGAACAGACGTGAACACACACAGTGCGGGTACGTACACCGGTGACGTTTGGAAGCTGAGGACCCTCAAGTCACTGTAGATCTCAACATGGATCATACAGGAACTTGCACAGGACTTTTGCTCGGTGTGCATAATTTGCACAAAGTATTTATGTAAAAATAGTATGAATTTTTGATCACCATTTGGGGATTTGTATGAAACCTAAGATTACTTTAATAAAATATTTGTGTATCTATAAATGAGGCCGCACAAGTATTTCGAGTACTTTAAGCACGGTGGGAACAAGCCATATGTATCACGTGTTATTCTATGTGCCTCATTTCAGAATACTATTCCAACTATTTGTGTGATACATACCGGCTCTGGCTGCCTTTATTCTGAGTGTGTACAGAGCTTTGTGTATAAAAGATAACAAGCATCCACATGCATGTATGTACTGTGCAGATGTAGCAAGAATATTTACAGCCTCTGCTCTGTGTATATGCATGAATGCACGTATGTGCACATAAGCATGTGTTCGCAGTGTATGAGATGCAGTGGGGGACCTAATATCATTGCAACCACATGTGCTATTATATAGAACACGTGTCCCAGAAAAAAACCATCCTGATGTTCTTTCTCTGCTCTCCAAGGTTAACTTAAATAAAACAAAGAAAGCAGTTTCCCTTCTCAATAATTCATGGCTTGCTTTAATAGCCCATCTTAAAAACATACATAATTTCCCCCAATTTTCTGATACACTAATTACCCAGCTCTAAAGCCAATGGTGTTCTGTGTTTGACCTAAGTGATACATTATCTGGAAAACCCTTCTAGCCCAGACACAGAGCCATTTGCTTTCATCATCCATCACTTTTGATTTTCTTCATGTTTGTCACCATCTATCATTTGAGCTTCCAGGTCCTGATCCTGCTTAAACTGGAGTCAACAGTACAATTCCAGTAGGAGCACGACTGGAGGAGCACCCAACTCTCCCATTCTTCAACTCTATTCCTTTCTTTTTCTTTGCTGTCTGAAGTAGCTGGTAACAGCAACATATTGCACCGATGCACCAGGAGTCTCTCAAAGCACTCCAACAGACAAGTATTTGCTAGCTCAGTAAATCTCAAATCGCTTTCCAAAAGAAGTTCATATTACTAGCCTCATTTTACAGATGATGAAACTGAGGCAACTGGTATAAAATGATCTGACTTCTTCCGATGGGCGAGGGACAGAACTGAGAAGACACGTTATTCTAAGCCCCCACCGAGGCTCCACCAGCTTGGCCATGCTGCCCATCGCTGCCCGTTCTGCCAGGCAGCTGTCTCTGTGGTGGAACACAACTGCTGCCCAACAGCCCACAGGAACAGTCAGGCCAGCACAGCAAGGAATAGGAAAGGAAGAAGTACCTAGTTTGTAGCTGAAAGTGCCAGGAAAGTTTAAAGAGGTTGAATGCAGCTTCTCACACTGAAATTTGCTCACAACTCCCAAATTAAGACTATTATTATTGTGAAAAGTACTACTAGATCTTCCCTGTCAAACAGCAGGGAAGCCTTTGGAAGCGAAGAGACCATCCCCGCAGCGGAGATCCAGATACCAACTGCATGAGCAGCACTGTTTCCCCACCTTATTGCATGGTGTCTGAATGGCAGCATTTGAAAACGCCCTCAGTTGTGGGTACAAAGTAGCAGAAAATCTAGCCTTAGCAGAACAGAAGTTTTAAAGATTATGGTTAGGGCCTTTGTACACTTGCATCAGAGCAAAGTGTGTAAACAGAAACCATTAATACAGTAGGTAAGCATGTAATGTACTCTCTGCTATATGGCACTGTACATGTACTTCTTGTATTGCTACCAAACTGGGAAGCGGCAGGGACTGAAGGCATCATACATTCAGTACAAGGGGGAAAAAAGGGTTTGTATTTGCTGGAGGACAGCTATAGCCAGTTCTTATTCTTTTGCAGATTGGCCACAAGGAGGGGACAAACAAGCCATTTCTGTACTGGGGTGTGTGGCTCTAGAGGAGGAACATGTGCTCAGTTTCTTCAGTGTCCACACATACATGTGTGCAGTGGCCAAACACATCGGTGTAACACATTGTGAATCCTCTACCTCCAATTCACACTCTGTGTGCAACGTGGCTTCAGTAAGTGTGCGTCGCAGAGTGCAGTAGGTGTGACTCTGTGTGCATGAGTATTATATGTGCTTGTGAGTACAGTAGGTGTGGTGTATATGTACAGTACAGCATGTGTTTGGATTCTGGGAGTAGGGGATGTTTAGTAATTAAATCCCTTTTCATCCTTCTGCACCTGTCTCCTTCTGAAAACTGAGAGAACAGACGTCAACCGGGACAAGGGCTGGATTGAATACAGCCAATTCTGAAATATTTATTAGCTTGTGACACCACTCAATGGAGGAGAAGGAATGCTGGCTAATCCGCCCAGCAAGTGCTCGCTTGGTGGAGGGGCATTTTCCTACAATGCCTCATTATGTTTCAACTACTACTTTGTCAAAAATGGTATCATTTTAATTTGTGTCTATATTTATTTTCAAATGCTTTTCCTAGTAACCAGAGATTTCAGAGCACTGAAATCTAGGCTTACCTCCTGGGCTCAAGGCTTTCTGTCCAGATTACAGAGCTGTTTTAGAGCTTCTGTTTTGTGGGTGTATTTTCTTCATATTGCACTCCTCTAACTGCCATTCATGGGAGGACCATGCAAAGTACACTGAACAGAGACGAGACACCTTCAATTTCTTGGGTTGCACACACCTGCACATCTCTCGATCTGTAATGCAACGTGAGGCTCCCCCAGCGCTACAGACAGGACCTGAAATCCAGATGTGAGCAATCCCTCACTCTCACTAGCCCTTAGATTTCACATACATGGAAGTTACTTGCACATTCTTAGGGCTGTTGCAGGACACTGGCCAGTGCCTTACGCTACGGTAGTCAGCAAATCTGCCTGGATCAGTGACTATGAATGGACTTTAGCTTCAGGTATAACTGTGTAAGGTTTAAGTCATGGCACGGGGACCCAGATTTTAAGCTTCCTTACATTTGGGAGTTCTTTCATTTAGACTCTGGTTTTGAGTCACCATCGGTGCTGGTGAATGGATATGGCTTTCACTAGTTCCTCTGGAAAGGTTCCTGACTCATATGGGGCCACGGCAGGTGAAATCCTGAAGTGCTGTGGACTGCCTGTGGGGCAGTGCTGGACCTCCCTCTGCATGGAGAACTTCATCAGTTTATTAAAGAGTACCTTATACAGCAAGACTCCTCTCACCAGGGTATGCATTATGTTTGGAACTGTTTGCACTGTTTGTATATACCCATTTACCCTCCTATATATGTATACATAATGTATAGCTAACCATTCCTGCCTATATATATGTGTATATACACATGTGTACAGGCACACATCCATTTCACAGCCATATACTTTTGCCACCTTTATCCCTTAGAAATGACGATAATTTTGGAAGGTAAAACTACATTAGGGTATAACAACCAGGGCTCATAGCATCAGAGGAAGGGGGCAGATAGAGCAAAGATGTTGGTCTTCTTTTAAATAGGAGCTTATATAAGTGGTTAGACACCTTCTCCAAGACACCATCACTGGAGAATGCTTGTCCCTTCTGGTTAAAGGGGTTAAAGGGTATTCAGTGCCCTCAGAGATAACATCAGTCCAGAGGCTGAATCTAGTTGAAGGCGGAGGACTGGACTTTGATTTTTAGTGAAGAGCAAAATCTGTCCACACCAAAAGCGTGCAGAGACTTCCTGGGAAGGAACTTTATCTTCACCACAGTAGAAAATACCCAGTGATCCTCATGGAGCTCACAAGGGACCTTCTCTTTAGGATCTCTTGGGGATTTGACAGATGCCAGCTAGATGCAGGTGCTGCAGGTCCCTGAACAGGATGGGGGTTACAAAGTTTTCCTACTAGCACTAAGCAAAAAAAAAAAGAAAAATTTAAAAAAAGGGCAAGACTGATAACAAATCCTTCTGTGTGAGGTTTATTCTGGATGGTTTTGGCATGATGCATTGTTGCAACTATTGTGTTTGAGCAGTAATTAGACGTGGCCCTAGGGGACTGCAAGTGCATTAGAAGGGACGAGGCTCACCATGAGCCAAATGGCTGCTCTTATTGTTCTCTGCAGGGCACTTAAGATGTTCTTAGAACCAAATCCTTCCATAATGCTGCAGAAAAGGGACTCCAGCACCACCACTGATTCCCTGCATCTGATAAAACTCACCCATTTTAGCCTTCTGCAGGCTCCACTCACCCACTTACCTGGCTACATTGAAAAATATAATTCATCATGGTGGAGCAACCTGACACTGTTTCTACATCACAGCAATGGGCTCACACTTTTGCAAACTGTGTGCTATATGTGTAAAAATAAATATTCTTTACAGCAATTTTTCAGTGTCAAGATTGGACAGTACAAGGCTTGAAAGCTAGACAACCTGACGTCCCATTAACAGTATCATCTCCACACCCACTGATAACATCCCATCCCTTTTCCAATTGATCACATTGGCTTCCTCATATCAGTGGACCATATTAAACCTCTTGGTTGTGAAATTATTCTGTTTGCCTCATAGTACACCATCACACTAGCTTCAAAACACTGTAGCACATATTGATTGTACCAGGGCATACCTGGCACACCGATCACACATACAGGTCACACCGATAGTACTGATTCCTTTCAGTGCAGTGAGCATACTGGGTCTTCCTGTCTCATTTGCTACAGTGGCTCCCTCAGCTGTATTAATTATATGAGTATTTTCTTGTCTCAATGGTTATAGCCAATCTCTTCCACAATGATACAGAGATCCAGTTATCACTGGTTATACTGCAACTAAAGTGCCCCCTGTGTCCTGCTGTCTCAACAACTTCACAACATCTTTTCACTGAACACCATACTGCTATTTGAGATCATATAATAGTCTATTCCAAGAAGCCCAGTTAGACACTTCAGGTCATTTGTTTTCCTTTCAAACTTACACATGTAATAAACAGACAGCACCATACAGTTTCACAGAACAGAAAGAAATACTGTTTCCTATGGGTGAATTCCTCTCTTGATCCTGTATCACAATTCCTGTTCAGATTATGTTGCAGCTAAATGGAGGGAAAGAGAACCCTCTTACACAGATGGAAGCCTCATCTTTGTCTTGATCTCAGCTTTGGAGGTACTCACCCATAGAAAGAAACTGCAGCTCTCAGATTTCAGCTTTCCCTCTTCAGGACCCTGGTTTCCCTCTATCATTTTGAAGAACGTGGAAAGGGAGGAGCAGACATACTGCATGCAGTACACCAAGAATTAGGAGAACAGTCATGTTAAGCAAATCCAGACAAGTACGAGACTCTCTGCTTTGCAGCTCACAATAGGACCTGTCCCTTCCTTCTCTACTCAGTGTTGCCAACGTGCCATCAGCACAGTGGCAGGAACCCCACCAAAAGTGAAGAGATTCTGGTTGTTCATCTTCCGCTTACGAGAAAAGTCTAGAAATCTCCTGTCTCAGCCAGGCAGACACAGCACTCAGAACCTACCAGAATCAATTCCGGGGTCAGTGTGCGGGACAGCCTGGGAATGTCATGCTGATGTAGGTCATGGGGAGCACTGTTCCATTCTGTGTCTCTCACTCTTGCTTAAAGGGCCACCTAAAAGGGACAGGAGTCCCCAGACTACAGCCACATGATCCCTTCTTGCAGATGGGACAGGCCTTCTGTTTAGAGTATCAGGGCCTATATACTGCTTTCCAAAGTGCTTCCCCTTTAAGACAGGACTGTGCAGTCTTTATTTGCTTGTTGAAACTGTTCAGTTTTAGGACAGGGGGGGAGGTCACACCTGTTGTGGAACTTGATAGAAGGCTTATTTATAAACTTTCAGAGCTTGGGATTCTTGCAGAGCTGAATGCGCTGATGTCCGGAGGGGAAGGTCACCTAAATGCTTGTTTATAAAAGCAGCAGCAACTGGAAAAACCATAAAAGTCTGAAATGATGAAATTAACAAGCTATTTGATCAGGCGCATCGGCTATGTGCTCTGTGGTCAGCCAGAAAAACCTCGCACGTAAGAGCCTACCCTGCTGGCTGCCACCCTGAAATTCTCCTTCAGAGGCAAATGCATCGCACCCGAAGAGAGCAAAAAATAATCAGCTGCTCAGTATGGTCTACTTTTGGGTCGCTGGCTGGTCCAGTCTTAATTTGACCTTGCATGGAAAGGGGAAAGCCTACTCTGCACTTGGTATCACAGCTAATCCGCTCTTTAGTTTCACAACTTCAAAGAGCTACACCACTTGTTAACAGGCAGAGTGTTCTTTTAGCAAGGAGACAGTCACACCCCAAAAATCTGCCACTATCTGGGAGGGAGGGAGGGGGGCACCCATCTCTGTCTCCAGAAACACTTCCGGATTTCTGCCAAAACGTTGTGCAAAAGGTGTTGGATTTTCTGATTGTTTGTTTGCACTGCTGTTTGAAAAAGCACTTATAATATTACAGTTTGGAGAGAAGGGGAAATAAAAACCTTCCCTTGGGTTTTAGCTTTAGTTTTTATACTCATTTCACAGTGGAGCAAATTCAAAACAATTTACTTTTCTCTCTTTTTTGATTTCTATATATGTCAGAATCCTGGTTTCAGGAAAGCTTCATTTTCACTTGGTGACTGATGGCTGAACAGGTGGCTTCTGAGTTTGCAAGTGTCAGATGAACAAGCAGTTTAGAAATGGACAATTTGCAGCTCACTTTCTCTTGCTGACAGACCTTTTTCTGCTGACAGATTCTTGCCCCTACCAGCCAAATCATGCACACAGTATCTGCCCTCCACCCCTGGGAAAAAAAAAAATTGTCATGAGAGAAAAAAAAAGCCTAAGCAGAAAGAAGATGGTCTCTTGGGAACTCCTAGTCATAAAACGGAAAGAACTTCACACTTGAAGGCGTTCTTGCCAGCTCAGCCTACTTGGACATAATTTATAAGAGGGGCAGGATTTTCTGCTTCATTTTCTTTCCTGGAAAGCTTGTTTGTTTTATGGGATTTTTCTGCAGAATTCTGTATAAAGTGGTGGATACCAGAACCAGCACCAGTGACTCTGCTGAACACAGTGAGTTTCTTCAAACACCAGAGCCACCAACTCCGCTCCACAAACTTTTTTCTCGGCCGCAGCCAGCCAGGATCCTACCTAGAAATCCTGCCAATCAGGGGATTCTGACTGAATGCCCTCTTGCCCATTAGTGATGGAAGGATTCTTCTAAAATCTTCAAGGATTTTAACAAGCAGGGTTGTATATAACTTTCTGTTGAGGTTTGTATACAGCACAGGCATCCCATCCCCACCACTAATCCCAGCACCCAGGGGCCCAGCACCCAGGGGTTAGTGAGCAGAGCCCTCCCCACTGCTGCTGGCTGGCTTGGCCAAGCGGCACAGGGGAAGGTCCTGCTGGGACCAAGGGAGATTGCTGGCAGAGCCCAGGAAATATAGGCAGGAGGCATTACTGCTGTCCAACCTGACAAGAGATTCACATGCCACACCTTTACGTGACCACGGGAGCACCAAATGCCACATTTCACTAATTAAAGCAGACACAAGAGTAACCTCTTTTTGTAAACTGCATCATTCAAGTATGGATTTACCTGAGGTATCAGGCACTCTTCTGCTGTTCATCTATGGGCAAGTAACTTAAAAGCTGTTTTTTAAAGGATCTTAGAGGCTCTTGGTACCGATTTTTCAAAAGGATTTAGATGCCTTTGAAAGATAAGTGCCCAGAGGGGTCTTAACATTTTCAAGGCAGGCTACATTAAAATCATTTGGATTTATGTGCCTATCTTAAACAGTTTTGATAATCTACAAGGTGCCTATCTGAATCCTTAGATAAAGAGAGCACTTTGAAAATATGACACTTAGGGACTCGAGGAACTGTAATCTGGAGAACCCATCTTGCTGACTTTCAGGGGCATTTAAACTCCTAAGCCTCTCTCAGAAATGAAACTTAGGATCCTAAGTCACTTAAGTGCTTAAAAAATGTAGCTATGTGTCTGTAGGAGCTGGATGAGGACAGATGAGCAGGGAAGGATTAGATGCATGCATCTGTCTTTCCGTGTAGCTCTCATAACACTTGAGTGTCTCTGCATATGGATAAAGGTGGATTGATGAGTGCATGACCATATGCATGAGCATATAATATGGCCGATTGGATGGGACAGGGAGGAACAAAAATTGGGTGGAAGTGACAGGTGATTACATGGATAAATAACAACATCTTGCTGAACATTTATTTAGTGCTTTTCATCCAAAGGTACCCTTAAGTGCTTTACAAACTGTTATGGATATAAGAATGACTCCACCAGCCACAGCAGCTCTTTAAGAGTACACAGCCAAATTATATGATCAAGTTATGGCCAGAAATGAAGAGTATCAAGTCCCACTGAAATTACCTAGGATTTTTGGCCATCAGCCATTTAGGATTCAGTCAATACACCCAGGTTAGAGCTGTTACACGGGGAAAGTGCTGTGGAGATCTAACAATGACAAATGGGAATGACCCGGTTTTCAACACCATTCAAAAAAGAGCACTGCCCCAGCACATGAGCTGGGGAAACTTGCTCTGCGTTAGTGAGGAAAGGAGAAGGGAACTCTTGGCTCTCCATGGGTGGCAAAAGGGAAGATGGGGAGGGAAATGAATAAATGGTTATATGATATTTCAATGGGGAACAAAGTTACAGGAGTTAGTTTGAAACAAACCTGTATAAAGAGAAAAGGAGCTGAATAGCAAATGGATGGGAAATGTGAGGGGGAGAGGGGTAGTTCAGACACGAGTGGTTTTCAACACTGACTGTCTGAAGCTCCAAGCCCATGCTCTCCCTGGAAGGAGATCCCATCTCTTGCCACATTAGCTAACCTGGGCTGTCTTTCTCCAGGCAGCACATGAACTCCAAAGAAGGCAAGTGGTGCCAGCTGCTCTCTTGCCAAACGGTGGAGTTAAAAGCTGTACAAAGTCATAGACAGTAAACAATGAAACAGAAACGACAACAGCAGTTTCTCCTGCTGCATCCACCTCTGTGCCTTGCTGCTTCCCTCTTTCACACTCTTTCTCCTCCTTTATCTGCCAAAAGGATGCAAACATGATTGAATCCATGCTCTGTGACACAGCCTGGGGAAAAGCAGCTGCCCTGTATATATATTTATTTCAGCACAGTAGATGAATAAAGACTACTGTTATAATACAACCTAAAAACTGCTGGGCACTGAACAGAGAAAAATGTCTTCATCTTCTCTTCTACTCTCCTACCTGCATTTCCTCTGTCCACAGCATCGAAAGAGCTAATATCTCTGACCAGTTTAACACTAGGGAAGTAGTGGCAGGAAAGGATGTACCCTTTTTGTGCACCTAACCTGTTCAGAAGTATTTTCCCACCATGAAGGGGATTTTTGGAAATGCTGTCATTGCAATGTAGTTACCTCATCACCTTGAGAAGGGATCCACTGAACAGAGCATGCAAGGGGCCAGCTCCGTCCCACAGCTGTAATAAAGAATATCCTACTGCCATGATAAGCAAGTGCTGGTTCTTCATTGTAGGGAGACCTGTCCTTGAGTAAGGGCCAGACTGTACAGCTCACACACACACCACCTTGACTTTGAGGGATTCAGGCAACGGATGACGAGTGACAGAACGCCCCACTTCACTTCTGAAGCAAAGACTCCTGCGTCTTCCCCTGTTCTGTCATTTCCAAGATCCCACCCACAGGGCCCTCCTCCCTGGCATGCTCTCCCCTCCCTGCTGCCAAGCCCCATCACACCCTTCGTTTTTCAGCAGTGGTGTCTTGCACAGCCGTGCTCATTGCCATCTCTGCCCATACCAGGATGCTGTTACAATGGGTCTATTTTGGAAGTACTGCCTAGTTAGCTATGACTACTGTTGGGGCTACAATTCCTCCCAGCGTAACTCTACTGCCAGTGCCCAGGCATATAGGTGGTTATGCCCACAAAATAATACCCCTGGTGCTAGTTTATTTCCTCTGAGGAAGCAGTACAAGCTGCAATGGCTGATGCATTCATAAGCCAGGTAAGCAAGGTCAGAGCTGAGAGGTTTTCACAGCACAGCTATACTGATATATTCCAATTAGCCCTTCCTATACACAGGTTTACCTTAAAAACTGTTCATCCTTAGTACTGTTTTCACTGAGTCTTATAACTGGATCACACCAGTACTAAATGACTAGTAGCCCATGCTAAGATATATTTAAATCAGGAAAGGAGGATGATCTCATTTCTGAAGCAATGGCCTGTGAATCAGGAGATGCAGCTCCAATTCCCAGCTCTGCCAAGACTCTATGTCTGGCCTGGACAAGCCACTTCCTCAGGGCTTCACTGGTAAATGAGAGATACTCCTGCTTCTTTTTTCTGCTCCTCTAGCAGCAATGGAAGCTCTTCAGGACAAGGACTGTTTCTAGCAATACAGTTATATGGTACAAAGCACGGTAGCCTGAGAGTTGGTTGAGTCTTTTATACTAATATATTAATCTTAATTATAGCAGGGAAAAAGAAAAAAAAAAAAAAGAAATCTGGTTATATTTTTAGTGAACGTTCAAGTTGTGGTTTTGTACACCAAAAGGAAATAAAATTAAAAAAATAAGATTAACAACACTTGCTTTAGTCAAAAAAAAACCCCTATATTTTGCAAAAAACTGATATAAAAATAAATATCAAATTTTTTCTGTGCACCATGGAGTGCTCCATACTTTCTCGCACGTACGCAGCAACACTGAGGATACAGAAGCAGAGAGTAGGTGCAAACCAGCTATGTTGGCTATCAGCTGCCAGACTACTCAGGATATAGTCCTGGAAATAGCTAAGAAACCACCTTCTAGCCTGCTTGCCTATTTCAGTGTTTGCTGTGGCTGCCTGGAAAGTACCAAGTTTCTTTTACTTAAGTTTCTCAGGGTGCTGGTGAGCATCCTGCGGTGCCCAGATGAGTCTCTCTGCAGTTGTGTGTTTGTCTACGCAGTTACAGATGTTCTCCTCTGTCTCTGGGACGAGTACATAAGCAGGAATGGGGCCTTCTGCTCTTTCGCGTTTGCTTTCATTTCTCAGGAGATACTTCCTTAGCGGACAAATGGCACTATATTCATGCAGGAGTGTTTCTGCTACAGCCAGGACTGTTAATGCTGGTGAGCAGACTTCACTCTCCTTGTGAGTAAACACATCTCCCCATGCCTTTGAATGTCCGTCAGTAAGTGAATTTGCTTTGCTGCTCTTAGGAGCATTCTGCCCTGAATTTCTGAACAACTGAGCTGACTTACTGGACGACTTTCACAGGCACATTATGCTCATACCTGACTCTGTTTCTTTCTTTATTATTTCACTAACTTTATGTTGCTACCGAGAGCGAGGGAGTTCCACAACGCCTAATGGAAGAAGTGCCTGCATCTGTGTACGTGTCACGACATGTTTACAACTGTTTATCACTATGTTTGTCAGCATATATCAGTATGTGCACCTGTTTCACTGTATTTCTGCTTGCTCCTTTTTTTTCTTGGCTTTGTGTGAGAATCTGTGACTATATTATTTTCCTTTCTTTTTCACCATGAAAGCACACCTTTTTTCCTAGGTAGGTGTATATATATGGAAGAAGTGTCCTTTTTATATTCGTTTTGTTCTCCTTAGGTTCCCGTGCACTTGTGTTGGAGTGCTCATGCAGGCGTGTTCCAGTGTAGTTGTGCATTTTTATTTGTTCCGAGTCGTGTGTCTTTTCCCGTGTGTGTAATTCACTGGCTCTGGCTGTGTGCTCCTCTGTATTTCCTTTGCGCTTCCCCCGTCTATGCTGCATGCAGTTACCTGGGTTTGTACATGTATGTATCTCCCTGCTTCGTTGTCTGAGGGCTGGGGTTTTTTGATGGGGTGGGTGGTGGTTAAACTGTTTGTCATTTTGCTTCATATTTATCTTTCGATGTTTTCCCTATGTTTGCATAAAGTAGATGCAGACTACAATTTGGTGATGAATTCTATGAATACTAATCTTAGGCTACCCTTGACCCTGAGGTCAGCTAAAGATCAAAACCAAACCATTTAATATTTTCCTTTTGCAGATCAATAGAAGCATAAATTCACTCTCAATGACAACTATAATTTCAAACAGATCTATAGGAGGCATGCATGCATTTCCAGGACGAGCCGCTCATGCGCCTGTTGGGGAGCACAAGAAAAAGAGTTTCTCTGTTGTTGTGGGTTTTGGTTGTGGTTTGTTGTTTTTTTTTTACCACTGAATCTCTTTTGCCTTTTTTTGTTATTGCTCTGAAATGCTATTTTCAGCAGCTGCTGTCATATAAATATCTCTTGTTTTTCTTCTCCTCTTTCCCTCCTGGTGAAAAGGGCAGGGGACCTATTGAAAATTCTGCTTTATCTCTTTCAGGAGAGTTCAAGTGCGGGTCGAACAATCGATTCCTCCTCCTTTTCTTTTTTAAGTTTCCTGTCGTTCTTTTGCCCAGATCAGCATTGAAGGAAAATAGGAAGGGCAGCCTGGAGTATGTACATCCATACAGCCAGAGAAAGAAAGAGAGAGCACGCCAGTGTGCGTGTGTGAGCATATATAAAGATATTTTTATATATATATACACACACACACAGACACATGTGTGCACACACGCATACAGGGGTTTTTCCTGTGGCTATCTGTATGTCACAAACCCATGAGATCTTCTTACCGTCAAACTGTTTCAGAGACAGGAAAAAAAGCTGGGAAGTAGGAAAAGTTTGGAAGTACTGTTCAGTTCTAAACCGGAATATTAACCCTTCCAAACATTTTCCTCTAGGAATTGCAAAAGCTTTGAAGGAAATGCTGTAAGATCCCAGACAGTTCTTATAATTTTCGGGGAGGAGGGCAGGAGAAGAGGGTTATTCTGCAAGCACCATTGTTTCAACAAAATAAATTCAGCTGATAATCCAAAAATCCTTAAAGCTACATTTAGTCTAAAAAAAGACACTTTCCCAACATTTTCACCAAACCAAAGTGGCAGGAGGGGGCCGGGGGAGGTGTGGGGGGGAGACGGACAACAGAAAGAAATATAAAAAAAAGCAAAACAAATGACACCACTAATCTGCCTGGATTTTCCACCTCATAGAACAATCTGTTTAGGAATGACTGAAATAAAGTGGAATGTGGTTTAGATTTTTTTTTTCCTCTGCAAATTCCTTGTTTATAGAGAAACACTGAAAACAGGAGTTAGTCCCACCACCCCCTTAGCAAAAAAAAAAAAAAAAAGGCCCCAAAGCAGGGGGGAAAAAAGGGGGGNNNNTAGCAGAGGGGAAAAAAGGAGGGGGGGGTTTGCTTTGTGTAGGAAATAAAGACCGTAAAGTGAGGACTTTTATTGCTGGCAATCAGAGTATTGCTGCTGGCAGTGGCTAAAGGTGGAAAGCAAAGATGATTTAATTTATAGAAAGGACAAAGATGTCATGTAGCAGATTTAATCACTGAAAAGAAAAAAAAGAAAAAAACCTAGCTAACGTCATAATTTACATTTTGGGATAATAAAGAAGAGTGAAAGAAAGAAACAACTGAAAAACCCTGAATGAGTGAAGAAAATAAATGAAGGAAGATAAATAGATTTGCCTGTAAAACTAATAAATTTAAAAACAAAACCAGAAAGCAAAACACAGCCCCTTGAAAGTGCTGGTAAAATGGACCATCGATTTTGGAATTCATCTGCATTTTGTATTTTAATAATGCTTACTCTCTCTCCCTCCCTCTCTCTCTTTTGCAAAATATAAAAGCTGATCTGATAAATATTAATTTGAACCATCATAATGTATTTGAAAATTCCAGCTAAAATGTCACCACATGGAACATTAATGTAATATTTCAAGGCCCTGAGAGCAATACTCATATTGATTGCATTTATTTCACTCTAGGGAGGAGAAATAATTCTTCAATGTGGGACACATCTGGTAGCCAAAGATGCAAAAGGCTGAGGGTAGAAATGCAAAATTATGTGGAAAAAAACCCATAAGCTAACCCCCCAAAACAAAACAGAAGTGCAAGTGAAGCTGACAAATGCGACCCATTCAATTTCATGTTTCAATTGCAGCAATTAAAAAAAAAATCAGAATATTTCCTTTTGAAATTTTAGGGCTTTTGAGGGGAAAAAAACAAAACAAAACAAAACAAAACAAAAAATATCAGAAAGCAAGGAAAATTCTCATCGTGTTTTTATGAATCTTTTGGCAGGAAAACCAACAGTATCATCACAACTCTAGAGAAAAAATGTGTGTAATTGAATTGCTTATTGGAAACACAGAAGTCAGGCTGAGAAGACAGCACAGCACTTAATTCTCAAAAACTTTGACAGAGGTTTCCAAGAAAGATTCTCTTATCTGGGGAGCTTCCTCTGAGGCTGGGGTTTGAACTTTGTGGTGGTAACCCAAATGCGTGTGAGATTGGGGCTATTTTCCTGTGATTCTGCAGAAGGAGCACGGAGACACTGCCTGTCTGGAGTCCCATAAAACAGATCTTTTCCTTGTCATTAAGAATATTGATGTTCATTAGGCCCGGGCGTCAATGAGTCTTTGTGCAAATGAAACGAAATCTGAGTCAAATTGTGACCCTGAGTCCAACACATAACCGCAGATTGGCTGCAACTGGGGGGCTGGGGACGAGAGGCTCCCCCAGCACCAAAAATTCACTACCCCTACTAGGAGACAAAAAAATATATATATCTGCAAACAGTCAAAGAGCCTAAGGAAATGTTCTACCCCCCCAAATAACTCTTCACATAACGTGGTTTCTGATAAAGGGGGAACCAGAGCAGGGCTACTTTTCGCAGTCTTTCAAGGCAATATCTCCCTGTGTAAGATAAAGGTTGCTGTCTGCCCCAGCTCCTGGCAGGGCATTATCACTGTGGCAGGTGATGCTCCTTCTTTTTAATTTGCTGCTAGGGTTTTTCTCCCTCTGCTGTGGGTCTGAGGTTGATGTTTCTGCTGCACAAACTCCAGGCTAATAAAGGAAGCTGGAGTCCTGTAATTCACAGCAAGCGGCTTTGACGGAGCACTTTTAGTGTTAACAGTGTGACGGGTGCTTTTCGGAGCTAATGTCTCACTGATATTAACGGCCATGCCCATAGAGCAAAATCTGCAATGTAAAAGCGAGTGGCTTGCTAAATATTTACAGGCTTGCACATCTCGCTGTCCCATTCATTTCCTTGACCTTTCACGAAGGGGGATGGGGAAGGAGAAGGAGATGCCAGGGAATGGTCTCTTCTGAGGTACAAATGCACTACAGCCAAATTGGCTCCCCAGCCTCTTATAGCCAGACCTTGAGCTGTGGTCCCACTCCTTCCTCACCAGCACTTTGTAAAATTGAAGAAAAGCCACTACAGGCAGTGGGCAGGCTTGGGCCCGAACTTTCTGAGTGGGAGTGGGGGAATATCTCCCATAAGAACAGCCCTGCTGTGAATTGTGTGTAGGTCACTGAGACATTTCACTGCAGATCAGTACAGAGGCCAGTCAGATTCCCAAACCCAGTTGATTCCAGGCACAGCTGTTCCTGGAGGAAGGCAGCATTCCCAGGGAATTAAAGACAGGAACAAAACAAGGAAACTTCTCAGTTCTGCATCCAGCTCTGCCACTGACCTGCTGGATGATCTTGGGCAAGCCTTTTCCCATCTCTGCTCCTCAGTTTCTCCCGACAGCATTTAAAATAAATAAAGAAAGGGTGTAGCAAACCCTCCCACATGAAGACGGGAGAGGGCATTGTGAGGCTTGTTTAATGCTTAGAAAGCACTTTGAGATTTGCAGATAGAAAGCGTTAGACAAGAGCCAAGTATTATAATTAAACTTTATATAACCGGGCTTTGTAGAAACCTCAGGGGCAGGAGCAGCAGCTCCGGTACCTGCAGCACCGTGCAGCCGGGCCGCCGCGCAGCGAGGCGAACGAGGGACCGGCTCACGGCGGGAGGCGACAACGACAAAGCCTCCCTTTGTGCGCACCTCACTGCTCAGCCCTTGCGCGGTTCAACGCCCTCCGCGTTCGCTTAAACTACCGCTCTGCCGAGCTGCCAAAATACTGTGACGGCTTGTGCCGGCGCTGCCCGGCAGCCAGCGGGCACCGGNGGCAGGCCACAGCCCGGGCCGGGGTCGTGCGCGGCGTTCGGCTGGGGTCTGGCCCAGCCCGGCTCCCCATGAACTCCTCGTCCCGGTTGCACACCCGCGGCTAAACAAGACATGGAGGTAGGGCTGTTCTAGAAGAGCAGATATTAACAGATGATTTAATTAAGCCCATCAGAATCTGAAACCTTCCTGTAGAGGAGAGGGTACCAGGAGATTGCAGCGGGGAGTACCTCAGGCTGGGTAACTCGCCCCCGTGCACGGATGTGAAAAGTTACAGTGGTCAAAACACTTCAGCACAGAATTCCCCACCTTGGTAAGGACCAAACATGCACAGCACAGCTTTTCCTGCAGATAAACATACAACCCTAAGGACTTGCCAGCCACATCAGCCCTAGTGCTTTCTCCAAAGGTTCAGCATCCCCAGAGTGACTTTTCTTGCCCGATTTAGAGCTTGGATAGTGTCCTGAATGGGAGAAAATAACTCCCTGCAGCTGGTCTGCTCCTGCTACCTTGCAAATCCCTGTGCTGAGGGCAGGGAAGCGCAGTGCTTCCTTCAGGCAGAAAAAGACCAGAATTAGCACTTCCCCTGCTCTTCTCCATACACTCCAATGCAATACATAAGGCTGCTGGGGAACTGCATGGGGACTACACCCTCAGGAGGACACAGGTTTTCAGTCCATCAATCAGCCACAGTGTGAGCACAGAGCTCCAGGAGCACCCACAGCACACCCAGGGTGGGACTTTGTACAGGTGCCATCAGACCATTCCTAGGACAAACTGATGTGACCATCTGAGCACCGTGGCCTCAAGAGCTATGTTCAGGGATGTGGAGATGGTTCCCCAAGTCCTTTGAGAATTGCACAAGGAAATGTCCTCCTCCTGGTCTCTCCTCCATCTGCAATTTCCTCCTTTGTCATTTACATGGGCGTCAGTTCCAAGGACCAAGAGCATCCAGATAATGAATGAGCCCAGACGCTCCTCCAGGCTTCTGCCGAGTGTCTGTCACTAGAAGCAGGGGATTAAACAGGATAGTGGTGGAAAGGTTATGATCCTAGTCATGGGAGACTTTGGGTCCAGGTCACAGAGGAAGATGGCTTTGGAGTAGCCTATACTCTTCAGAAAACCAGCACCCTGTCTGGCAACCTGAGCTAAAGAAAGAGCCAGGACAGGAAGAGCAGGTCAGGAAGGAGATGCAGTGGCAGAGCAGCATGTCTGTGGGAGCGTACATGGTGCATGCCAGCTTCTGGGATGCGTCAGACCCACACAGAGGGCGATAAGCAGCGACGCCTGGGGCAGCACGCAGGGCTCGGGATTTCTTTCTCAGGATTCTTGCCAGGCACAGAAATGAGCTCTGAACACAAAGGCCCAGTCCAAGTATTTCAAATTTTCTATTAAATTTTCCCAGTGCTTCTTAATTCATGGAGGAGGAGGGGGGAAGGAGAGGAAAAACAACAATTGCAGATGGCAAACATTTTACAAAGGTCTTGGGTCTCCATAGCTCAAGACACAAGGGCTATGAACCTGCAATCTACGGGCAAAAAATGGCCTATCATAACGAAAATAAGTAAATAGTGGTCTGGAAGCTTTTCTGCAGCACCATCTTTCCCCCTGCAGACCATGTAGTTGACCTTGCAGACCCTTAAAAAGGCAGCCTTACTGTCCAAAGCCAAAGACCCTGGAAGGCCCAGTAAATGCCCACCACCCAGATGAGTCAGGAGGTGGTTCCCAGCCCTTGCTCGCTTGGAGGCACGGCCCCAAAGCCTGTGTAAGCACTCGCTGCCATCAAAGGCGGCCCCACCTTGGGGCTAAGCTTCAGAATGCCTCATTGTGGCCCACATCTCCGAGATTAATGACTGCCTATACTTGGGACTTCTCCTTTATCCCAAGATGATCCCGATGCATATTTCACATCCACATGCTGCCGAGCTCCATTCCTGCCTATATCTATGAGCTCATGCCTTCCTCACCGTCTCTACTCCCTGCACCCCACCCAAGCCAACTTTTTTTCCTTTTTCTTCTTCTGCCACACCTACTATATACTTGTCACTACACCAAGAGTGGCATTTCAAGCTAGAGTCCCCAAGTATCTCTGCCATTTCCTAATTGTTCCTGGAACTCCACCTCTCCCAGGAGGCCTGTGTACATGCCATTCCACTAGCAAACTTTCCCACAATTAGTGGAGGTGTTGGCATCAGAAGTTTAACATAAACCACATAGTGGGCACAAGCCACCCCTGGAGAAGGGAGTAGAGCAGCTGAGCTCCTACTGGGATCAGGCAAGGTTGGTCACATCCCTCTCATTATGGTCCTTTGCTCAGTTTTAGAAACTGGGTGTGCCCTACCTTGCTCCTTGTCCTTCACATCAAAGTGAAGTGCTTCCCCATCTCCTGGAGTAAGGGCCTGCACTGGGAAAGCTTTCCACACACTCTGCACTGAAGATAGGAATGACTATGCAGGATGAATGATGGGTGTTCCACACATGCTATCCCCTATATGTAGAAAACACTGAAACAGAGATATTTGCCCACTAAGCATTCATGTCAGAGCTGAAAATCACCCTGGGCTCCTAGGGCATCAGACTGGATGGTTTTGAGTCTAGTGCTGATGATCCACGAGAGCTGAGCATGCAGAAAACATTACAAAAAAAGTCAACATTATGCCTGACAATTCATGTGTTTGCCTTCTTCTCCAGCATCACTGTCCTTCTCTGGAGTCCCTCCTAGAAGCCGAGACTCTTTCCTTAGTGTGTACAGGGAGGTCTGTGGTGTCCCAGTGTGTCATTGTGAGGCTGCAGCAGAGCAAGGCAGAGTGATGCATGGGGACAGAGCTCAGTACATTAATAAATAATCACCTCTCCCATGCTCTGCAAGGGAGCGTGACTTCACAGTGATGTGTGTGAATGTCACACAGGCCCTAGGAGAGCTACTGCTTTGACTGCTAGCTTGATTCCCAAGGGGCCTGCTTCTCCTTTGCGCTCACTCCTGAGCCAGGGACCAAGTTAAGAAGCTGTACTGGTGGTTGCACACAGACAGGAGTACTTCATCAGCTAAGACATCTCCATACAGCAGATGACTCTCTGCTGTCACACTGCAAAGGCTTCTCCACACATCTCTATAAGCTACAGAGAGCCACGTTCTCCTCTTTCTGTCCCAGGCTCCACGATAGATGAAGTCACCTGGCACTGCAGCCTGGAGTCCTGATGCCCCAGTCTCCTCTGAACCATTGCCTGCACTAACACTGCAGTACAGGAACAGACCATACCACATTCTTTTGCATTCACTGCCCTGCTGACTGCAGGAAAGAGAGAAGGTTTTACCAGGACAGATAAGGCACAGAAAACATTGCCCCCAAATCGGGTACACCTAAATTGCAGCATGGAGAGCCTTGCAGGTGGGTAGATCAATGAGTGCTAGAGGACTGGCCCCCAGTTGGTTTAGCATACAAGATTCAAAGCAGTGACAGATCCAGGACACCTATCTGGGACTGACCCCTGTGAACCTCACAGCAGTTTGTCTCATACTGTGTCAGGCCTTTGCTTAATGTGGTCATTCCTCTCAGCTGAGCCCAAACTGACATTATTGTACTGCTTCCCTTCTGAATTCTCTGCTGAGGCATCACCTCCTGCACGGACCCGCTCTAGATGGCGCAGACTGAGGGTCACTCTGAGACAAAACCCTAGCACCCCGGAGAGACCAAGCTGGATACAGTCATAGTTGAGAGTCTGTGCTCCATATTCAGCAAAGAATCAGATCAGAAATCGTTAGAGTTCTCCTTTATCACTTTTTATGGATCCAACGAAACATTTGTAAGTATTTGCCCTCTCTCTGTCCTGTCTGTTACCTTACACCCGCGAGCACTGGTTCTCCTTCACTCCCCACCCCTGACTCATTCAGCTTCTTGGCACAGCAAAGAAGAAGGTGGGCAGAGAAGCTGCACTTATTTTACTGTAGAAGCACTGTGGAAGGACAGGGAAAGGGTTAGTGTGTAAGTGTGAGACCTACTATAAGACAGAAAAAGCTTTGCCCCAATTCACTAGTGCCCCTCATCCGTTGTTTAAGGGGTATTTAGTGAGTGAGATTTCCCCTGTATCCTCTACGGGCATCACATCCCTGGCTCACCTCATTTACTCAGCTAGAGCATGTTTTATTAATCTGGAGTCTCGACAAGGTTCTTTACTTCTATTAATTTATTAATATTGCTAATTAAATATCATATTCGCAAATGTAAATTTCCTAATAGTGTCCCTTCCATTTTCAAATTCAAAAAAAAAAGAAAAAGCATCAGCAGCTTGTTATGTTAGTCAATTGAAAGCAATTCAGTCTAATCAGAAGAGTGGGGCTGTCTTGTGTCTGCAATAGAGGGAGGGCCCCAGTTAGTTTGCTTTTGGGCAAATTTCCACCTTCTACCCTGAGTTTTAACAATTAGATCTCAAGAGCAGGAATAAAATGGGGCATGTGGAGTAAAAGCAAGGGGGTAGGAGAAGGGTAAAGTAGAAAGTTTGGTGTATGTGGGAATAGGTTCCAGGAAAATACCTTAGGAATTGGCACAGCAGGACTGATGAGGGCGGAGGGACACATGCAGAGCCAGACCCCAGGGACAGCACTGGGTGTAAGCCACAAGCTGGGGAGTGACTGGTCTTGTGTGGAAAGGGTAGCAGGAGGGGACTGGCCCCTCTGCAGAAACCCCGTTGATGGGGGATATCAAGCATCTGAATTGTTTGTTTGGTTTTTTTGCACATTCCCCTGCTGACACTTTCATCTATGTATTCATATGTATATTTGGGAAGATGTGATAATTTGAGTGTTGGGATGACTGGGCTGGTATTGCATTAAGGAAAGTTTTAAAAATACATTATAACGTTTTTATTATTAATGGTAATGATAGGGGCCTGCTCGTTATCTTTCCTTTTGTTATGAGCACTGTAACCTGAGGATGATGTGGTAACGTGAAATGGATAATGCAGTGGTATTGCTCGATTTGGTTCTGTTTTAAAATTCCATCCTTCTTGATATTTATGATCAGAACCTGAAAAAATAACATTTTGTTGCCTTTTTCAAAGGATTGATTAAAAGTCAAGAAACCTTTTTCTTGCTTCCATTGTGCAAAACAAACTTCAATAAAAAGAGCCTTATACTCATTTTATGGATGGAAAAACAGAGGCACAGAAGGCAAAATACAAATCCTAACAACATTGCTGAATGTCCCTTTAGATCTCATCCCTTCCCCTAGGTTAAATTCTAAACCATTTGCAGGAAGGCACAAACCAGTACATTATCAGACATTTGGGTGCAGAACATGGGCCACCCAGTATTCAGTCTCTTGCTTTAAATGCTAAGGACTGCCCCAGCCCGGAGTATTGAAGTAGTTAGAGAGGCACACACTGATCCAAGGGAAAACACAGATCATTATCATCCTGCAGGTAATGTTTTTCTTTAGGCAGAAAGGAATACCCAGACATAAACCTGTGGATGGCTACAAGATCCCTAATGAACAGTCCTGACCAGGACAAAAGTAGATCCCTTTCAGACAGATACATTCACTTGGATGCAGTTACACCTATACCTTTGGGAACCAAACATCCCTACTGAAGCCCAGCAATTGCCCAGCTTTTCCTGGTGTGTTGCATGTCCACAGTCTAAAGGATGAATGCTTTGCAAGCCCAGAGGGGGCTGTGTTAACAGAGTGAGGTATGTGTCAGGTGGAAGGGTACTACCACAGGGGCAGGGAAGAAAGGAAGCAAAACAGCCACAACAAACCCCCTTTTAGTCTCCCACAGAGAACAGAGACAACACAAAGCCCTGTCTGAACTGGAAGGAACTGGTTCTTGTCGCCTCACACACACTGGTCTCCAGCTGTTAATGATCTCTGTTGACTTGAACATCATTTCCTCTGCATCCTGGTGTGTGTAATTGAGTGGGTCTGTGATGGGGAGACAGCACTGCCAGCTTCCCAGTCAGCAGTTACTGACAGCCTAATCTCAGCTCAAGAAATGTTGCCGAGGTATTGGCTTCTGATGCCATGTTATCTCTCCAGTTTGAGAAAGTATAGAGCTCACCTCCCCGTGCAGATATAATAGGAGAGGACATCACCTTAATTCCACCTCCATTAGACCTCAGAGAGTCGACTGCGACCCCACTGACCTCATCAATATTCAAAAGCTTAACAAAAAAAGGCTATAACTGGGGAAGTCAGAAATAATGTAATGCAGTATTGATTATTTTATGGTACGATTAGGTGTAATTACATCTCTCAAATTTTATTTTAATGTTACTTTCTACTACTTTTAGCCTTTTAAAATTATCCAAAACATCTCCGTTTAATGGAACGAACATGCCTTCAATTTAAATGTGAAACACTCTTTTTCTGCTAAAGTGTGACCTCAATATATTTGAAAACATAAATTACTGCTATGTATAAACCATAAAAAATGAATGATGAATTTAATTCTGGTGAAGCGTGAGGGACTGGGAATGCAATGGGGAAATGCTGTTTATCCAGAGGAGAGGGGACAGCCCAGGTGGAGAGGAGGAGGCGAAATGTGACCTTCTCTAACACTGAATGGGACACGACTTGCAAAGGACTTGACTTTGGACTGACAGACTAAGGACAAAAATCATTTATTCCCTGGATCAAGTCCTCAGCTGACCTTCATCTGCACAGCTTCACTGCAATCTAAGGAGTGATACTGATTTACACCAGTGGAGATTTTAGTCCACTGTATTTACTTGGTATTTGATTCCCTCCAGCTCTGTCAGATGAGCAGAGATAGATGTTACAGCCACAGACCCATAGGGTAGCCTCCTAACTTTTCACTTCATCTTTCAGACCTCTTTGCGCTGCCAGATCGGTGTAAAAGGACCTTTGCATAAACAAGAACAGGGCCCTAAGAACCCAAATGAACCTTCCCATCTCTCATTTGACAGTATCACCCCACCGATTATTAGAACTAATTACATTCATTACTGTGGGATCTAGGAACCTTAGTCTTGAACTAGGGCTCCATTACTGAAGATATGAGACAGCTGAGTATCCCTATTCAACCTCTGCTGCAGAACCTTCTCTAAAAAAACAGTGTTTGGGTCCCTGGCATTATCACAAGAGATATATTAATAAATAATGATGGCCCAGAACTGCCTCCTCAGTGACTACTATTTTTTCTCCTCTTGGACTCTTGTTTTCCATGCAAACACAATGTGGACTCCAGCAATGCTACCGAGTCCCGCAAGCCCTTACGGTGCAAGGGTAAGTTGAAACTTCAACATTCAGAGTGTCCTCAACCTCCATTAACAAACATTTCCCTATTTTACCTCTTAACTTGCAAGGAAGAATATGTGTTCTTATCCATAAGTGTGTATAATAGTTCAAGTTTATGCTTGAGGAAGGGAGAAGCAGGGTGGCTAGTTGGGTCACTGATAATGGTCTTAGAGTTCCTTTGGGCCAGCATGAGTGACAGACTGTTAAATTAATTTCCATATTAGTTCCTTCCCCACCTCCTGCCTCTCACCCACTGAAATAATTTAAGTCTAAGCTTTCTATATCACTGGGGGGTATAAAGAAGGTGCGTAGGAGGAGAAATTAGAAAGACAGACAGACAATTGAAATGTAACTGCTGGAGAATCTCAGCTTCTGCGCTAATGTATTCCATACATTATTTGCAAATGGAAGACTCTATACAATCAAGGTATCAAATACCTGGGGAGAGTTATCCTCCGCTGCCTCTCTCAGCTATACCCTCTGAAGGACACCACACAAAGTGCACCGTCCCTATCCGTGTCAGAACTGATGACAGGGGTGGGCACAGTTAGCAAAGCCACCCTGGTTGGACGTTCATTGATCCCTGAGGTCCGTGACCAGGGGCTCCTAACAGATTGCAGCTTCCCTGTTAGATAGGTCTTGCCTGAACATAGGCTTTCAGGGCTAACTCAGAATTCTGTAAAATCATATACCAAATCAGAATGAATTCCTCTGGAGGAAAATTAGAATGGGAACAGGTCTTACTACAGGATAAAATCCATCTCTATTATTTTAACCTGCAAAGATAACTTTAGGCAAAAGCCTCTAAATTACCTCAATTGTTAGGAAAATGTGGGGAACAAATTTATTCACCCAAAACAATATCATCTGGGGAAGCTCTGTATAGTTGGATGGTTTATTCAGTAAACTTGAGAGAAAGGCATTAATAAGGCCTTAAGTAAATTATCCATCTGTATGAGTGCTTCTTATTTCTTTGTTGGAAGAAAAAAAAAATAAAATCACTGAGCTAGTTCCAGGCTGGGGAGAGCAGCAGGCTACGATACACTCCACCATTTTACACGGCAGCTCAGTAAGATCTTCCATCTTGGGAAGTGCTTGAACACTGCTCTCCACTGTCACTGTATTTACAGTGTCGATTCCTCCATGTTGGCACACATTGCCCTTTCATAGACATTTTTACAGGGGAAATCTTTTTGTAATGGAAATGCTGTCCAGTGATACAACACATTACATTCTGCTTACCAATTTTCTCAGTAAGTCCTAACAAAGAATCAGCAGAAAGAGCTAGGATCCTCTCTGCAGACTTGGAAATCCCACAGGTTTCTAAAGAAAAGATACCATTCCTGTTTACAGAGCTATGCCCATAGAGAGGTGGCCATGTCTATTGAATGCTCCCATGCTCGAAGAGTGTATTTAGCTCTTCTGGATCAGCAGAGACAGCCTGTCATTTTAACCTTCTAAAACATGCCCTGACCTGCTCAGCTCAGCCTATGCTATCCTACTTCACCTAAAAGAAACAAATTCAGCAACAGGTACAAAAGACAGTTCAGCGCCAGCAGCAGCACATGGTTGGTTGAAATACAAAAAAAAAAAAAAAAATCATTCTGAGGAAAAATCAGAGCATCCTGAAGTCTTACAGCAGAAAGCTTACACCAGTAGAGATCCCTCTGGTAGACCATTCTGAAGGAGCTGCATTTTTGAACATTAAGATAAACTGAAATCTACAAACCATTAGGTAAATTTATTAGATGGATTTTCCCTGGCATAGTTGGATCAGCTCCAGTCAAACTGTACAAGTTCACTGAGAAGACAGAAGTGGTAATTTTCATTATGTGAAGCAAAGGAGCTATCTAGCTTGATGGTCAGTGTGGCCAATCTCCAAACTTCTTGAAGCTCATGTAACCCATTCTGAGCACCTGTTCAAACTGAAAATAAAATTGGCTGTGTAGACTGGTAATTGCAGGGATCACTCCTGATAGCTTTGTAGTATTGGTCTTTGTTCCAGAACTACTGATACAGACTTTCCATGAAGGACCTGCCTGTTTAATCCACAACTTTTCAAAATACCTGCCAGCAGTTCACTGAATTCAGCAGCCAAACATCCCAGGATGCTCATCAGCTGGACTTACTGATTTGTTGCTATCCATTCTTTCAAGTGTTCCCTTATCTGCTTTACATCAACAGCTTGGGTGCCAAGATGCTCATTACTTCCTAATGGTCCATATTCCATTTCTATATTTTTCTTCTTAAAGACCAATTAAAAAAAAAAAAAAGTTAAGTAGCTCAGCCATTTTAGAATCACCATTGATTCCAGCTCTCTCCTAATTTATTAATGGGCTTACCTTCTCTCTCATATTTCTTTCCCCCGATATACTTGGAAGAGCTCTCATTATTTATTGTGGCCCTTTGGGCCAACATTAACTCATTCTGTTTCCTACCTACACTGAAAGCTGGAAAGGTTTCTCCATTTGCCTGCTGGCATCCTCCCCATTGATGGTTGAGTTCAGACACCTAAAGGGTTTCAAACTTGAAAACCGAGGAAGTTCTGTGTCATCCCTTTTCAAGTCATACCAACTCCAGTAAGCCTTGGAGATTAAAAATTGCCAAAGTGGACATGTTCTAGTATCTCAAGAACACAGAAATGATACAGTATTTCAGGAGCAGTCTATCCAAATCCAGATTGTTACCATCACTTGAGAAACAAGTGCTTTGGAGAAAAATCACAAGAAACCTGACAAAATTGGAGTCAAAATAATTTGACTCCACAGAAGACTCCATAACCTCCAACCAAAACAAATAAAATACACACGTTCAGCATTACAAAGTGTCCCAAGGGAGTCAGGCACCCAACTTCCCTGGTTTTCCTCTGTGTTTTGGGAGAACCTCAGCCTGTGAGAATAGCTGCATTGCCTGCCAGGATTTACTGGATTTTTCTCTTTTCAGATGAGCAAATTATTCATAAGACTGAGGTAGGGAAATCCACGCCTCCCAGGCCTCAATCAAGTTTCCCATCAATTAGGCAAATTGACATGAGGTTTAACATTTTCCCACTTAGATTTTCAGAAGTACTATGAAAACAACCCCTCAAATTGACATCCAAACTAACCTTGCCCTGTAAAGCAACTTCAGAAAAAGCTTTACAAGGTAAAATTGTTAACCAGAAAGGCAGAGGTATATCAGCAGTAGAAGAGCCACCAAATACAGAAAGTTTCTAAGAATAAGGAGGGACTGTCGTCAAACAATTATTTCACAGACAGGCACTGAGACTCACAGGTCAAACATAAGGTCAGTATTTACAAGCCTATTCTTAAGAAAAAATATTTCTACACATATTTTAGGTGCCTATATCGTAGAGTAAGTGAAAAAGAACACTTATGGAGGCACAAATAAGAGGTAGAGGCGTGCACAGGTGTGCATGTATGTACATCTGTGTATGGCAGAAAGTTTCTCCATAGGTGCATAGGTTTACACACAAACAGATCTGCTCTCATTACTCTTCCCCACCCCCCTGGGTTTGCAGCAGTGACAGAGAAAAGGCTCATAAATACACTTCACAACTCATGATTCTGGGCTATGCACAGACTCTGCTCTCCTCCTGACTTACATTTAGAGCAAGATGACTAAAGAATAGCTTGCAATTGTGCTTACTCCCAGTTTTAGCCATTGATTTTTAAGTCTCATCTGCAGAAGCGGGCATGTAACCCAATGAGCAGCTGTTAATCCCAAGGGAATACCAATCCCTGGGGATAGGCCAAGGCCCTGCTTCCTGTTTAAAGAATATGCAGTGACTGGTTAGGCAAATTGTGTGTCTGCATTTCTCATGAATATCCCTCACCATCTATTCCCAGCTCTATTTTCTATTTGAAGTTGGCATGATGGATGCTCAGAGAGATCCTGGATACTCATCATCCCTAACAGAGAGTACCAGTATCAATTCTCCGGAGATAATTCAATTTATCCATTATCATCATCTGTAGCACAGTAGCACCTAGATGCCATATAGTGCTGAATGGGCACATCCTAAAAGGCAGCTCCTATCCAGAAAAAGAGAAGTCTGAACAAACAAGTATGCAGAGAAGGAAAACTGAAGCACAGGGATAGAAAGCTTCTCTGCCCTTGACCAGTCACACACAGTAAGCCAATGGCAGAGATCCAGAGGCAGGATTTGTGATCCCCAGTCCAAATCAACCAGTGCAATGTGAACAGCTAAAGGCTTGAGCAGTAGCACTCTTTGGGTATACACTCAAAACTCATTACCAAACAGGACAGATCTCCAACTTCCCTCCCCTGATGCTTCTACTCTTCGTTGTATCAGCACCAGATGGCATAGAAACGCCAAATATAGCAGCTCAGAAATCTCTTGCCTATTCCCTACTTGCCAGCAAAAAAGCTTGTTTTGATATTTGCAGGAGTGAATTAATTTGGTATTCCCGATAAGATCTCAGACACACCCCAATGACACTTACACCCACAGCCATGGAGGCTGATAACATCATCAGCTGACTTCTCAGCTCAGCAGCAGTCTTTTTCACCCGTTTCTAGGATTATGAAATACATATTTTGTGTGGCTGGCTAATGCCAAAGTTACAAAATCCATGTAATTAAGATTAATTTAAGAGCTGGATTGGATCAACTTGTGGCATCCACCCATTAATTAAAAGAAACACTTTGAATTTCAAGCGGCTGCCTTAATATTTCACTCTGTGCTGGCACTGTTAACCTCAAATTGGCAAGCAAGATGTGAGTGCCCAGGTGCGAGAGGCTGGGGGCCATTGGTTAAGAAAGGCTGCCTGCATCAGGAGAGAGATGCCCTCTTCTGGAAGGCGCATACATATCTGTACTGCATACCTGGTTCAGTGCTTGTCTAAATGTACATATACTCCTAAATACACACAAGCATAAAATCTATATGCTTTTACACAGACTTGGGTACATGGGAAACACATCCTTACAATGTCACAAACATGCTGTACGTAGATGGTTACCTGCGATGACGACACATTTGATATAAGACATTAACGCTTATCAGCTATTTCTGAAAGTTCAGGATTTTTATTACATGTATTAGCTCTAGAGAAGAATACATAATGCCCACGCGTGTTTTTATGAGCAACACAAAGCCAATGATGAAATGAGCGTGTGTTCATAGTTGTAGGGAAAGTATCCCAACCCAGTGGAAAAAAAGAGTGACAAACCTTCTGCACAAGTTTACATGGACAGTTTTGCATGTACTTTGAGGGTCCCTCCTGCCCAACTCGTCTTTCCACAAAATCTGACCATTGTTATTATTTGCACTGTCCTAGCACCTGAAGCCTGAAACAATCTCACATTGCCTTTGTTGCATAAACAAAGAAGAAAATCTGCTAACTGCCCTGAAGAGCTTATGGTCTATAGTACAGAGTGTTAAAACCACACTATATGCTGGAAAGTAGAACTTCAGGTCCCAGGATTACCTTTCCTTTGGAATGGGTCCATTTACCCCTTGGGAACAAAATGAGCAATAACACAGATTTGGAATAACTTAGTGTTTTGATTTGACTATGTTGATCACCTCATGCACATATGGGAATATGAACAAAGATACACGTATGCACCTTGGGACATACTGATGTACATATATATAAGCACATTAATTCAAAGAGGAAGTTCATTTCAATGACATGACACACATGCACATGAAGTGCGTCACATGTACATGAATGGGGAGATATGTGCATATTAAAAGATTGCATTTATATGTCCATATGAACATGTCAGTGAAGGTCCTTAAGCAAACTTGTCAGAGAGTACATAGACTGTGTGTAAACAGCTGGAAAGATGCATAAGGCCAAATGTTTTTCTTACTGTCATGGTACAAAAAAAAAGTTAAGAATCTCTTCCAAATCCAGATTTTCTCTTGGATTCTACATCTGCTGAGTCTATTTGTTTTATGTATTTTTTATAATCTGAATTGCTCTCATGCAAAGACATCATTTTAATTTATTTCGAACAAAATCTCTCCCTCTTCCCTTTATGACAATGTCTCGTCTTCTCTGGGAGGAAAAGTCTGCCCCAGCACCACATGCTCTTCTCTCCAGCACCTCCTGTTGGGTGCAGCTAGCCTGGTCTCTTCAAATATATCCCCTCATCTAACCCACAGCCTGTGGCTGAATCAGAGATCAGTAAGTCCCTCATATCAGCTTCTGCTGGATGAGATGTAAACCAGCAACTGCCTTTCTGCCTTATTCTCTCTGTATCATTCCATCAGCACTCGGTGCTGTCTTAAGTACAAGGCTTTGATCAAACCAGTAGTTTCCCTTCCAGACATCATCATGATCCATATCCAACTATCCTTCAGCAGGGCAGGCTCCAACACCCCTCATTAGTGGCTTTGTATTTGCAGAATTGTGGCAAGTACAGGCTGGATGAGAAATTGCATGTTTATTATAATCTAACTAACTGAGCAAGTACTAGATTTAGTTTAGTTTACAGATTGGTTATTCCCAATTCTACTGCCCTTCTTCATTGCCTCTACTGACACCCTGATCAATACAGGTAATACAGTCACATTTCTGACACTAAAGCAAGTTTTAAACAAATAAAGGAATCGCATATAAAGGCAGGTATAATCTTACCTGTCTGTGAAACAGCCACATCTGGAGCGCAGTACAGTAGATGTTCAAAAGAGCATGGTAAAACTGTGGACCTGTGTGTCTGCAAGGGAAAGGAAGGATTTGATGAACATGTTGTCCTGTACCTACTCTAAATCAGTTAACAGATTTTTATTTTTTTTTAAATAGGCATATCTGTGCTTTTGCAGCTTACGTATGAAAGCAGGGTGAGGGTGGGTGAGAGGACTTGTTCAAGGCTATCAGCACGTGATCCAACAGTAGTTAGAAGTAAATACCGGAATTCAGGAGCAAAACTAGAATTAAGGAGCAACACAGCATTGTCTATTTCTCCAGCACCTCTGCTCAGTTACACTTAAGATTACCATGAGATCTTTAACAATGAGAGGTGACCAGAAAATCACCCAAGAAGCTGCTATAACTAATAGCCAACACAAGTTTCCATGGTGAGGATTATAAGATAGCTACCTTTTCTAATGCTAGCAGATCTCTGTCCTGTTGATAGACACAAAGCCTACCTGCACCTGAGGCCAGGGCACGGCAGCAGATTTTGAGGTGTCAGTGTACTCTACATGTGTTCTCATTCTGGGGGAAAATGTTCATGATTATTTCATTTTGTGGCGGTAATGGAAAATACATTTTAGTGCTTGTGTTCTGCATTTGCAATTCATGTTCCCATACATGATTACATTAAGTCTGTGTTCTGTCATTTTTGATGAATGTAGCTTGTTTTCTGTAAAAAACAGACTCTGGGATGGAAAGTGACAGAAGTGAAGCTGTAACAAAGGATGATCAATTTTTTATGGCCAGCACCAAATGCAGGGGAAGTCCCTGAATGTCGCTCTGAAGCTGGGGACCCTTCAGTCACAGGCTGAAGTATGACCCATTCCTGTCACCACACTGCTTCTGGCAGTCACAGGGCAACAGTGGCTAATACTGCTTTCTTTTGCCAAAGTTGATAAACTAGCTTTTCATTAATAGGTCAGTGGCTGAGAGCAATTTTGCCTCTGCAAAAAAGCATCCACAGGTAAAAAGCAAGTTACAGTGGGTGGGTTTGATTCCCTTATTAACACAGTAACATCTATGATCCGCAGAGACATCGTGCTGAAAAACAGAGACCCTGTAGCAGGGGCTGCCTCTCCTGAAGTCCAAAAGCAAAGAACCAGAGGGAGAAAAAAAGGCACGAGCAAGAGAAGTGATTTACTCGGAGGGAAGTGTTGGAGGCTCCATTGGAGATTATCAGACAGCCATGCTAAAGGTGACAACCTAAAGGATTTACTCAGCTTCCCAGTTAGTTCAGACTGGAAACCCAGAGTAATACAAGTCAGGCATTATGCTGGAGGTTTTGGCTGATCTTGTTCAGACTGAGACCCCAAGTAAGAACAATTGATCCCATGTATTTGTAGGGTCAAAGGGTTTTGCCAAAGTTCCAAAACCTGTCTTCTGTTGCTTTTGTTCAGATGGTCACAAGCCAGGTCTTGGTCTCTGAGAATCAACAGTATCCACCCTGAAGTTTGGGATCTGACCCTACAGTTTTCCTGCTTCATAAAAGCTGGAAATAAGGTCTGCTGACACACACAACATGAGCTTATTCTCCTGTTCAAAATTCTTACTCAGGCTACAGTGGAAGAAGTTGTGGGGCTGCTGGATTTGCTTCTTGCCCCCCCACCCCCTGGGACATGTGCTCACCATAAGCAGATGGTTTCAGAGATTAAGTTCTAAGGAGGCATTAGCAGGAATATCTGCACACAGTGCCCCAGCAGCTGCCTGTGCTCACACCTGTTCTAAGTTTCACAGCTTTCAAAGAATCACTGTTCAAGGCTTTTTTGCCCTTTCCTTTTTTGGAAAATAGACTCTTTCAGGGCAAACACAGAGTCGGCTTCCACAGACACTCTGGGGTTTCTCCCCTTTGCAAACAGATTCCCTGGAGCCACACCTCAGTCCAGATTTTTGGCTATCCTACTCTGGCCCTAAAAGAGAACCAAGCTATTTCCCTGATCCAGAAACTACAATAGCAAGAAGAGCTGTATCTCAGGTAGAAGTCAAAAGCTGCTATCACAGACAAGGGAACTCTCAACTGCTCGTTACCTTTAAATAGTAAAACATTATTGGATCCCAACTCAAAGACCAAGTATTTCTCTGGCCACATTTCTTTTGATCATCCAATTTAGTTCAGACAGATCAACAAGAAGAATGGCAGCAGGTAGCACTGGGGGCTATGACAGTGGTCTCCAGCTGCTGGGCACGTGGTTAAAGAGTGTAACTCCATGTTCTGCACTGCTAAGGATGGTGTCTTGTGACACGTAGTGTCACTAAATGAAGCTGGAGGTGCAAAGCTTGGGTCACTTCTCACAGGAAACAGCAAAGGGATCTTCCTTCAAAGGAGGAATTTAGGCACAATGTAACCTGGCACTTGGAAACGCAGCCAGTCCATATAAGTAACAAAAAAAATCATCAGCCAGTCCATATAAGTAACAAAAAATCATGATACATCCCAAAATGTCTCCTTGGTTTAGCCATGCTCTCCAGTTGCTTGCTATCAAAAAAACTAGGTAGTTCAGAGCCTACTGTGGCATTCATGTTGCCATACAACAGATAGTAAAAAATAAAAAATAAAAATAATATACATACACACAATAACGAACATTTGATTCATTCATGTGCACCTGATTGTGGGAAGCTAGGAGATAAGTACACATTCTGGAGTGTTCCTGATGCATAAATAGAATTCCTAGTGCATATAGGCACTCACTAATGCACCCACCATCCTTAGAGCAAAAGCATTTATGTGCTTGGGTGCACGTGCTCACTACTACTGCAGTTCATACCTCAGTCCCTGCAGTCCCCTCAGTATGGTAGCACTGCAGATCATCTCCTGTTCTCACAACTGAAGCAACAGTCTGATAACATTCAAAAAACCCAATCTGCTGAGTAGTGATGAGTCTCTGTCACCACATTTGGATCCAAGATGTTTATCCAAGGTGATCACAGAATCACAGAATATCAGGGATTGGAAGGGACCTTTAAAGATCATCTAGTCCAATCCCCCTGCCGGAGCCTCTCAGGCCTAGTGTAACCCCCACTCTTTTCTCAGCCAGCAGGAATGGCTTTAGTCTTCACTCCCTCTCCTACCCAACATGATCCAGTGAGATATAAACATGAAGGTTATGCTACTGGTAGCCAAAAACATTCCAGGCAAAGGCATGAACATCAGATAAGGAAAAAAAGAGTAGAAGCAGCAGAAAGAAACAAGATGGAAGAGAGTGGGACGAGCACAGGAAACCAGAAGGAAAGCAAAGGTTCAGGAAGGAGGTGAAGAAATTTAGACTTCACACAGCCAAGGAAGACAAAAANCAAAGCCAAAGAAAAAAAAAAAAAAAAAAAAAAAAAAAAAAAAAAAAAAGAATGAATGCAGAGAGGACAAAGATGGTCAAAGATTCCCCTCACTTGTCCATGGCATTGTGCCACCTCGCTATCCCACTGGTTCAAACTCCTCACTTTTCTGCCAGCAGCGCTCATTGCTTATTAGCAACGTGCCATCTGCCTCCACCAGCGCCAAGGCACCAACCTCGGCCATCAATACAGATCTGTTGGTGACATCTGTTGGGACGCTCCACAGATACCAGTGGCTTTTCACCGCGCGCACTTGTTTGAAACAATGCTCAGCTGGTACCCGCGGGTACCGGGCTGACCCCCGCACACCGGGGGTTGCCCGACGCCTTCTCCGCGGCCCCGCTCCGCC